>JAANSQ010000770.1:0-19245 GCA_036850885.1 Lepidocyrtinus dapeste | reverse complement strand
TCTGGCATCCGATACTCGGCCCATTTTGACGTAATTGAAGGTAGATTAAAATTAAGGAAAGGAAAAGCAGATCCGATAGAAAAATGTGTAGAGGAAATATTAATATTTTCTTTAGCCTAACCTAATTGCCTAATCAGAGAAAAATGAAAATCAGATTTGAAGGTTTTGGGCTTCCGTTTTCTGTTTTTTATTTACTAGCCTTTTTGCTTACTTTCATTCTGGTGTACTATAGTGACCAAAACTGAGGCGTGAATTTGTATACTAAGGTAAGCTACATACAATACTTGATTGATAAATCATAATCATCTTACAAGGATCTTGAATCTGGACAGGGAAAAATAAAAAATATTTGAATGGGGTAGAGGACTACGAAATTGACTTCACTGAAAACGTTGTCAAAATAAAGTTAATTTTGCAAATATCTATTACAAAAGCATTGGATTTAATCACACAACATCAAGTATGAATAACTAGATGACAATTACAATTTCGGGCCTAAACTAGTAATACTTATACATTAGCTTTTCAGCATATGAAATTCATATTATGAATTTTTTAATACTTATCCATTAGCTTTTCAGCATATGAAATTCATATTATGAATTTTGGGGCAAGAAGAGACATATACCTTACTGTTATTAAACTATATCGTTTCAGAAAAAATCGTTTTTGATTTTTTCCTTTCCTTTTCCTCATTTACTTTCCCAGATGCATATTGGATAAACGAACTCTCACATGAAACAAGACAGTTTCTTCCGTAGGAAGGAAAAGAATAATAAAACTAAGGTTAGAGAATAATAATATCAATATTGCATGAGAAATTTTTCTCGTTTGGAATTTGGAATGCTCCATAAAATGGGAGTAAATAAGAAAGACAGTGAGTTTCAAAGCTAGAGTCTTTTATGCCCTCTACACGTGAGACACTAGGTGGATGAGAGGAAGACGGTAATGTGTCTTTTATTAGATAAAGTTGAGTAAAGCTTCTCTACAATTTTACATTTGAATAGAACGGCTAGAAAAAATGGAATAAACTGGACTATTTATATGGATACATATTGCAGTGTAATGTATTTACATTTCATTTTTCTTGTAGGAAGAGGAAATACGCTGATGTTGCTGATACAATTTCTGCCTTCTAGTCAAAACTACTTCCCATTTATTATTATGCCTTTTCGGTATTCAATATTTCATTATTTTTTCCGCTTTTCCGTTGTTAACTCTCGCTTCATCATCATATCATCCTGTTTTTCAAAATTCTATTCTTTAACTGAACCATATTTAGACTATATGTATTCGTTCATCCTATTACATGAAGAGCATGTTACTCATCAAAGCGCGCTCAGCGTTCTAGTTTGCCTACGCTCACAGCTCACGTAACGCACGTCTGAATTCCATAATAATATTACATATTCTATCATCTCAAGAGAGGGAAGGCATAGATGAGATATTTTGCAACATGTTCTATGCATTAGCTTTTCGATTTGCACGAAATAGAGCTAAAGCCACTCTTGCATATTCTCTACGAGCTATATATTTTATGTGGGCTGAAAATGATAACAAAACATAATTTACCTTGATGATAAACCATCTAGCCTAACCAAACCAAATATCTTTCGCAAAGAATATCTTTGCATACAAATATAATGCAATCATGTCTCCAAAAAATACACCATTATTATGGCCTAGGTAGATAAGTAGCCTTTTGCTTATTCCTTCACTGAGACAGAGCCAAAGTATGGTGGAATTTTGTATGCGAAAAACCTAATTTCGCCGTATATCTGCACATCCATAAAAAAGCCTATTTTGACTTGGTTTGGTACTCATACTCTAGTGATCTTGATCTGAATGAGATGAGATCGAGATATGATGTATCCATCAGCATTCGATTTCATCTTTTTTGGCTAGGCTTCAGAGCCTTAGAGCCTTCTCATGATTCAGGATTCACTAAAATTCTTCCAACGCTTCAGAATAAAATGTGCACAGATACAAAGACAGAGTGTGTGTGTACATATCTCACGGAGAATAAATTGGTATTGTTTAAGTCTCCCCTGAACTGTTTCAACCCGCACGAAAATCTTACATGTGCTTTCATGCATGTGCAAAAATTGGAAGAAAATGTCTGCGTGTTTTTAGAGTTTTCCGAGAGTGCTCCTTTCCCACTAAACCTTACTTCAGCAAGTGTTTGAGTTTTGTGTGCAGCAAAGTTTTCCCTCGTTTTCCTATCATCATTTTATGGGAAAAATGTGTGGAAGGAAAAGTATAGACTTTCTCTTGCTTTCATTTTTTTGTTACGAATGTGATGTGACTACAGTAGACTTTTACTAGTCCAAGGTTACATCTTTTTTCTCCAGCAAAGTAACTCGGTTTTCTTTCTAGTTTTTATGAGCTTTTGTGGGCCTGCTGTTTGCTTCACCAACTAACCGACACCGCACAAAATTTCCAGTTGTACACGTAGCCTAAAACTTGTACGAAACGTATAGGGAATAAATTGGAAAGTATATATATTCCATCTTATACAATATTATTCCCAACACACTCCAAATAATACATATTCCTTTTCCATTTTTGGAGAAAAGACTCCTTCCAAAGAAAAAAGAAACACTGGGACCTAGACACAAAGTGCGAAATATTCCTGTTTTCTTTACCTCCGGCTGTTGTTTAAAAATCCTGGATTTTTTCTTCTGATCTGTTTCTCCACTTCTTTCCATCCATTTATATTTTATCCTACTTTCCCAAAGAGTAGATCCTCCGTCTACGTTAAATCCATCTTTACTCATCACCTCACCAGCTACTCTAAACTACACTCGACACGGGGATCATCACAGCGAACAGGGAGTAAAAAAGTAGACAAGAAAAGCGAGCTTTCCTCCTTGGGAAAAAAATTTCCAAAATGAAACTAAACTGTCCTTTCGATTAATGTTACTATGTGCTCATCCTCCTCAAAGAAAACTTTTTTTTAGCATCATCATCATCGCCATCATGCACCACACAAGTGGAACATAAAACCTTGTAAGAAGAAAATACAGAGAAAAAAAAGTCTTTTCTCTGTCATCCTCATTCATTCTCTCCTTTTGTGTCCTCGTGAGTGTGCTTTTCTTCTGTTTTCTCCATCATAAGTGGTGACATAGTAGCTAATACCACCGGACCGGACAAAAAAGACTACCAACAAAAGTTTTGTCTTCGGGACAAAAGGAAACAAAAAAAATCCTTTTAAGTACGTAACGTAATGCCAGTAAAAAATGCCTAGCTTTGGCTAGAGTCTCTAGAAAAGGATGCTCCTTTATAGTTTTTCCACAACATTGCTCAAGCTAAATTGCGATTGCGAATCTATGTAACACGCAGAACAAGAGGAAAAAGCTCTTGTTTCTCGATAGACTCCACTCAGGTTTAATACAAGTGAGTTTGCATGCTTCTCCCCTCATTCGTTCCAGAGCCAGTCAGTCTGCCAGACCATATGAGAGTTTGCTTTCTTTCCCATGTGTACTCATTTTTTTATTGTCACCAGCAGCACCAGCCGTGCCGAAATCGTGTCCATTTGTCCATATTTTGCAGAATCATCATATGGTGAAAAAAGCAGAGAGAGAGAGAAGAAAAGTTTTTCCTCCTTTTTATTTTTAACTTCCAAAGAGTATTATAGACAGTCCCAGTTTTTATAGTTTTCTTACAGTACAGTTTTTTAGGGAGAAATTAAATTACGAAGAAAGTGTCTTGTGTAAACTGAAAACGAAAATGATCGATAGACGCGTTTGTAAAAAATATTCTGCACGAATTAATTTCTGAAAAAGAAGAATTACTTTTGCGCTGTAAACTGATGAGTAAAGAATAAGTAGGGGTAGACGTTTTTGATGCAGTATATCCTCGGTTGATCGTGACCTTAAGGTCTAGGCCTTAATTGACAGTCATTATTTATTCAATATTCGTCCATTCCATATTTCATCGTTTGTAGTTCACTCCGAGAGTTTCTTACCTTTGGCTTCGAGATTTTTATTGAATTTTATACGGGTAAATTGAAGGCGTCACAGTCACAGTCAACTTTGAGAAATGATAGTGATGTCTTAATGTACTTTTGATAAATAATAGACTGCCTAAATGGGAAATTTTCTTGGTTGACACAAACTGACTTAGTTGGGAGGAAACTGTCCACCCTTAGAAATTAATAAGGAATAGATATAGGAACATTTTTACAATAGAAGCGATATTCTACGTACTGAAGTTAAGTAAAATAAATAGCCTGGAATGTACTAAGTGAATTAAACTATATTTTGATAACATCCGTCCAATCTACCTTAAAATTGTCTAAAACTGTCTTGTCTTGAAAAGGAAAAGATGGAGTAATTATATGAGTTTGTCATTGTCATCGAAAGAGAATCGAAACATATCATATCGCAATTTTGCCGTCAGTTTGTCGAGTTTAAAAGACATTTATCTTGGTGGTGGAGGAAACCCCCTCTTAGTGCTATTGAACACAAACAAAGAGACAGAAAAGTGCCAATCTAAATTCTTGGATTTATACTTCGCATTTGAGGAAATCAATCGAAACAACACAATCGCGGATAAAAAAGTTTTAAAGGAGTTAGACAAAGTCGTAAAAATATTGTAAGCAGCGAGTCATTTCGTCATCTAACTCAAAGAGCGGATTTTGGATTGTGTCGAGGATATCAAAATCAATGAAAACAAAGTGCTTCCTTCATCAAACTTTATCTAATTGTTTGTAATAAAAAGCAGTAGAATATTTCGACCTGAGAGCTAAAGCTAACTATTTACAATTACATAGTTTCAGTGATGTGTTCTGAAACGTAAAAGCTACCTCATTGGAATAATTACAAATTAGCTGAACACTACTTTACGATGAAAAGACGAAGAAGATAAATCAACAATTCAGATAAGAGTGGAGAGATAAGAGAGTGATTTCAACGTTAATTTCGTTTTGTTATGTACGCTTCGTGTAGTTTGGTTTTGTCATAAAACCTTCATTTGATTTGCCAGCACATTCATCTTCCGTCATTCCATTTAATTAGAGGCTCGCTTATGTCCATGTCAAGGAACCTACGGTGCTGTGTTGCAATCTCTACTCAACAATTTTAAATTTAACGTGTGTTCAATCAAACTTCTAGTATTGTTTTTCCGTCTGCCTTCGATTAAGATTTCAATTAAGAGATTTTAGAGTTCAAAATTACTTCATATGTTTACGGAGAAAACCAAGAGGATACATATTACGTTATACTTCGGGCTTTGAAACAAGACGTACTTCTCAGCAACCTCGTGTGTTTACCTGCTTCTTCTCTTCGTAAATATTTGCTTTGGTCAGTTTCAGTCAATGCTTCTCAATGGCAGACGTTAACTCCAATATTGGCTATCATTCCAAGGATAATGCAAGTAAGTATTTTGAATTCTTGTAACCGTAATAATTTTTCCATCTTTGCTCATCAATGCCCTTTTCTCTGAAAAAATTAACGAATTTACAGAGCTAAAAAAAAACTTCCTCTTTTTTTTACATTTTTCGAATCTTACGTCGTCATCACTAAACCAAAGGCTTCTTGGCTCATACCTACAAAATATAAATAAGACTATTTCTATTTACGTAACCATCATCTTCACTTTTTTTATCTGATCATGTTCAGTGTAGAGTAAACTGCGTTAAAGCAATTACCTTTTGAGATCACCTAAGCATGGAACCTTAACAAGAGGCACAAGGCGCTTCTTTTAAAAGGGTCTGTAACAAAGAAGCGTATAAATTTTATGAGAGTGTTTAGAATAAATATCCCTAATTGACTTAATTCTGTTCCCATTGCCAGTAGATGTATAGGTACGGCTAGGTACGTATTCATAAAATAAATTGGGCTTTGACAAAAATCATCGAATAAAAAGTCAGAGCTCACGAAAGGATTACCTCATCAGTCTCAAGTATCACTCTTTTGTATCAAGTTGAAAGAACGCGATTTTCTTTATGGTTGAGTGAAGAGCCAGAACAGACTGACCACAAGCCATGAAAGCCCTCGTTTGAATTCACTCAAAATAATTGTAAACTTTGCTTGTCTACTGCGCTATATGTATTTTTCTTGTATTATGTTTGGCACATGAGACGTGCCTACTTATCTTCCTTGAGCTTACCCAATGTTGCTACTTATCAAGTTAAAAAAAAAGAATTCTTCAATATAAATAAATTAGCGATCGGGATCAGATCGAAAAAAACATGTAGTTCTAGGCTTGGAGGTATGGAAATTGTAAAAAAAATTACGCTTGAGCGCCTATATTCTTCACAACTTGATTGTATGCATGGTTGATTGCGATCATTGTTGGCGTCGTCTCTTATGTGACTTGACTTGAGGCTTCATCGCAAGCCAAAAAAAGGAAGGAGAGCGCAGAAAAATATGGCGCTTCACTAAACAGGAGACTTTATTCTCATCATTGACCTGGAAAGAATATGTTCAAAATTCATCCAAACGAAGTAACATTTTTGATAGATGTTTTTAGTGACACAATCCAAGATTAAAGCCTATCATAAAATATGATACAGATCGAAATTATTATTATTAAATGTACCTATGTAGCATAGAATGAATGTGGAACTTAGAGATCATAAAACGAACCATGTCGTTTCGCTAGTCGTTATCTCCTACTCACGAAACTTATAATTTCTATAAGACCAACTTGGCATTGAAGCTACTCCCCTACATTCCCATTGTTTGTATGGTTTTAGGGGAGGAATCAAAATTGTGTAAGGTCTTTTGATTCCTAATGAAGACAAATAGAAATGGCATAATGGCTTTGATGAAGTTCTCTAGTATAAGCTTTTTTTTCTCCATTGTTCCTACCAATTTTAACGCGTTCGCTACGCTACAAAGGAGGAAGGAAGCTTCCAATTCCTTTTGAACTTTAGAAAAGCTCATCACGGCTCATTTGGTTTGATTGCCTTGAGAAATATTAGGACTGTACAAATACAGGGCCATTACCATGTTTATCTTTTCTTTTTTATTGACTTGATTACCACCACATTTCATTTCTCTCGTTTTCTGCCAAAAAAGGATCCTTTGAATTGGGAGACTCTTCTATAGACCGCGCCGACCCACCAAGCATCAGTCTGTTCACGGACGCTGCCAAATATTCATACGCAGCTTTGTGTTCACTCGCCCTGAAACAATTGTACGTGGAGGATGTACATCATCGTCAATTCGCCGAGAATTGCATTGGCAGCGTTCGAAAGCATCTTGAGCTTCCGGATCACACAGATGAGGCAAATTATTATTCTGTTTTATTCATATTTTATCACTCCAGTTAAAAATTGGTGTATGATAATGTAAACAATGTTACGATTTTAACAGGTCATGTTTGCATTGTTTCGGGGAGAAGGGGTGCAAAATGAAGATGTCTACGTGGAGCTAGTCAAGCAGGAGGGAAATGCGTTCTCAATTCTGATCGTGAGGGATCTAGTCTACCTGGCAGTGAAAGGAGGTGAGCCTTTATGAAGCTACTTTATTTTTGTTTCCCACTTATTTTCCTCCAAAAAGGATAAAAAATATACTGTTCCAATGGATTCCCTTCTCTACTCCCACACATCACAAAACGAATTTCTTAGTTTGGTTTTGTCATAACACAAAAAATGTAATATCGGATGACCTTTTCCCAGAAAAAAAGAGATTGAATTACTCCCACGAAGAGAAAAACTACTTTCCTTTCCATACTTATTCATTTAATTTGGTTAGTTACATGCTGCGAAAGAAAATTCCTCCAGCTATTATATCCAATCCATCCTTTTCCAATATTCATACAGTGTGCTTACACAAATGCATTCTGCCAAGCTGAACAAGCTCACTCAAGAAAAAAATCTAAAAAAACTCCGTCCATATATCTACTCTTGCTCATCAGACAGCCCTGGATTGATTTATAGCGTTATACTACTAAACTTACTTACTTTAGCATCCTTCCAGTTCCTAAGTCTTCACGTTAATGTAAAAGGATTGCATGTGTTACTTTGCCACTGCCTCTGATTGCGAATTGGAATTTGGAGGCAGCTGGTGGTGGTGCTGCCGGGGAAAGAAATTAGAGTTAGTACCTATCTCACCTTGTAAACGCTGACTGACAATGACAACCGTACACAAATTCACTGACTATAATAGTATTACAGTGTGGTTAGGTGAAAAGGTTTTATGTTTCTAATGCACCTATCACTATAATATTCGTTGGAGCAAACACAACTCCAAAAAAATGTACAAATGAATGAAAGGGCAGGTGCTCCTCTTATTTTTCTTCTATGGTTTTGTTCTGATTCTGATATGATATCATGATGACATGGAGAGTGGAAAAGCTCCGGTTGCGTTTCCGTGTGTCCTGTAGAATGTCACTAGAATAATTTAGTTCATTTCACGGATACGATACGACACTTCACCAGAAACCCATGAAATTGGCTGAGTAATCATAATCATGCGAGCAAACACAACACGCTAGCTCACAAAATTTGTTTCCCGTCCTTATTTCTTCACTCGGAAAAATAAATGGGTTGTCAAATAATCGAATATGTACATGAATACCTAACATAATGTACTTTGTAATGCTAGTACAGTATTTACGTTTGAAATATATGAAAGATGTTATCAAGGGATCTGCATGATACGATGTAACTAATTATTAGTAATTAGTCTAAAGTTTTAAATTTCATTCTCATGTCGTTCCTTTTATACCCCAAATGCTGCTCATGATGCGAAGGAGTGCAATCTGGTAAATGAAAAAATAATTTTCTTGCCTCGTATGCATTTTTTTCAATTAACTTATACAATTAGTATGACGAGGAAAAATGTCCATGATTCTTACTGCTAGTTCATGACTTGAATACGAAAATAATAGGGGGGAAGAATAGTAAAGGGTTTGGGGAAAATTATGAATGGAATTATGAGCACGCTTTTTGTGCTAAACTCGTTTCACGTTTTTTATGTAGAAAACTAAGCGGATTTTGTGCTTTAGACTATAATTAATTTTGGGCTTTTCTCTTTCTCCTTTCATCGAACCGTGGCTCGTCTTCACCGACCGTGTTTTTTTTCTTGTGGGAATCTTGGTCTTGTGCGCCCTTACTCTTCAGGGAAATATGATGCCAGGACGCGAGCTTTAATTCTTGGCGTGTCCAAATCTCTTGATATTGGATCCCTAATTGTGGAAATGATGGAAGAGTCTGCCGTCAAGTTTCTTACTGAAGAATGCGTCCCTAAAACTGAGTAAGCCGTGTAGAATTTATTTTCTCTTTTCATGGTGAAAGTTGCCTTTATTTTTAAAAGAATGAAAGTAAGATTAGCCTAGATTTATTTCATTTTGTTGGTCCTCATTGTATGCTACCTCCCTCCGAGATTAAAATATCTGATGAAATTTCGCAATTTGAGATTTCGTATTATGGAAAGGTTTTCGAGCGGAAATGTAAGATTTTTTTTCGGTCGTTTGTAGGGAGGAAGCCAAAGAAAGTCAGAAGCGAATGAGAAACAGGAAAATCAAAAGGTATGCTCTAGTCGGTTTAGCTACGCTTGGAGGTGGTGCTGTACTGGGATTGACAGGTGGATTAGCGGCACCTCTCATAGGTAAAAAAAATATATAAAAAAGGGATTTAGGAGTGAACGTCAATCTATGTGGGAAACAAGGACCAATTTCATCTTGCTCCTACTTTATATTACGTAACAAAAGGGTTAATTTTATATTTACGTAATTTCGTGTCAGGTGCTGGAGTAGCTAGTGTATTTGGAGGAGCTGCTGCTGTAGCTATTGGAAGTACGGCTGGTAAGAATAAAACAAGAGTGAACATTTTACGGAAACTCGTAAGTCGTTTTACGGATTATGTATTAAATCTACGCTTTAAAATAAATTTTCAGGAGCCGCTGTGATTGGTTCATTGTTTGGTGTTGCGGGGGCAGGACTGTCAGGGTTCAAAATGAAGCGGAGAGTAGGCGAAGTGGAAGAATTCGAATTTAGACCGCTAAACAAGATTTCATCCAAGTAAGTGTACTTTCAGTAGATAAACCGCAATTTTATTATTTGCTTCCCCGAGAAAATGAAGTAAACGAAGCGAAATGAAATGTGCTAATCCTTTTGAACAGCCGAAGAAATCTTCACGTAGCAATTGCCGTGTCTGGTTGGCTAAACGATGAGACCGGAGAGAAGGGATTTTGGGCTCCATGGAAGAATCTGAAAATTTCACAGGAACAGTATTGTCTCATGTATGAGAGTCAATATCTCCTAGAACTTGGTCGTGCTATGGACTATTTGCTTTCATTCGCAGTGTCTATGGCCGCTCAAGAAGCTCTCAAACTAACAATTCTTTCAGGTTAGCACACGATAAAAATAACTCTAGACTACGTTTTAAGAGGTAGTACGTGCCTAGAGCAGTAATTAATTCTGTTCATTTGAAGAAGAAACTTTTTCCCGGGAAGAGAAAAAAGAAAAAGTGAAAGTATTCAGTTATAAATGTTATTGGGTGGCGCATAGAGGCTTAGCTACATTTATTTTGTTTGATATGCTCTTTCATACAGGTTTGATCACCGCTATTGCTTGGCCAACTTCTCTTCTAACTCTGGCATCCGTTTTGGACAATCCATGGGTAAATAAATGCATAAATGGTGTAATAAAATGAGATACTAGTTTTTCCTTCGGTTTTCCTCTTGTGCTAATTTACATCTGGGAAATATATCTCCAGGAGGGTTTTCTCCAGTTTCATGTTGGAGAAAAACGTCATCTTTTTATGACGTCGGTTTAAACTTGTGGTTTGGTTTTGCTACTGATATTTTCCAGGGAGTTTGCTGTCGTAGATCTGCACAGATAGGAAGAACGTTGGCGGATGTGCTGCTTTCTAGAGAGCATGGAAACCGTCCTGTGACACTCATTGGACTCTCGCTTGGAGCTCGAGTCGTCTTCTATTGTCTTATGGTGAGTTTATAATAGTCTCTTTGTTTCATAAAAAGAATTCAAGGTTGAGACTGAGACTCATCCTTGGCTCCATCAATTCAGCCTCATGCATAATTAACAATGGAGGAAAATTTACATTTTTAGGAGCTTTCTCAACGGAAAGGACCTGAAGTAGAAGGGATCGTATTGGATGCTATTATGCTTGGTACACCAGTCACTGGTAAAGCTAGCACTTGGAGCCAGCTAGCAAGAGTCGTTTCAGGAAACATTGTCAACGGCTATTGCTCAAGTGATTGGTTACTCAAATTCCTGTATCGAAGTACAACGGGGCATTATCGGTAAGCCAAGGAGACAAAAAAATATTAAAGTTTATGTAGTTGTATAGTTTGTTCTACGTTATCACAGGAAAAAATGTAGTTTACTGATACCATTACTATTTTGTTGCTGCATTTTCTCGCTTCATGGGGCAATTTGCTATGATAATGGCCTTTCTATCTCTTTTCATGGAAAAATGCCTTTCTCCCATTTCTCGAGTGAAATTGCTAGACCTTTGCATATGCATGTACATATATTGTCTAGCACTTTGTACTCTCGTCTAGTCTCGTACATTACACTTTAATGGTATGTAAAAGTGTGGCATTAATAATGTGCTCTTTTCCTGAGTATATTGCGAATTCAGAGCCAAAAGATTATAATTTGCTTAAATATTAATATGTTAATGTGATTTTAATTGTTTATATGAGAATAAGTTTCTAAATTTGCATTTCTGGAAAGTTTATAATAATCGCATTAATATCGTTTCCATTAATTGTGTTAAAGTGTGGCGGGACTCGAACCAATTACATGGACTCATCCTCGAATGCATAATGTGGATCTAAGTTCCATCGTCCAAGGGCATCGAGACTACGCTACGAAAATAGATGAGATTTTGGAGTTTCTCGGGTATGGTGTGGAGGAACTAGATGGTCCTTCCCACTTAAGACGAACACACTCCTCGCATAACGTTCGGGAAAAGGCTTCAACCCTAGTACGCTGTCCCTCCGAAGACTCTTTCTTCCTTGTCAAGTCTCATTTGCCTCCAACTGCTCCAGATCTGATCCAGAAGAGTGGTACTTGAACACAAAATACAAAAGAATTGTAGATAGCTGTAGTTCGAGCTCTTGATATAATGCTTTAAAGACTTTTTTCCTTGAAACAACAAAAGGAAACTCTCTAGATAATGATGATACATAAGTTAATGATGTTTTGCCTGTAATTAACCGAGAATGTATTTGTCTTTGTTCTTGTTTTTGCTTTTATGCTGCGCCTTGACTCTGACAGGCACACATAATTCATTGGCCACATCTTCAACAATGTCTACGTCCTCTTCTTTATCTTACATGTAAGGGAAACACATAAAAACGGAAGTCGTGATCGCTGTCATAAACAAGTTAAGTATTATATCATGTAGACTTGCTTTCACTTGTACATATTTATAGATTAAGTATAGAAATTAATTCATATAATCAAGCGACTTTATAATATATATACAGTTTTATCTTGAGACCAAATGTGATACATGCATCCTCTCCAGTAATTTAACAGGGCTTCTTTACTAACAAAAACAAACACGTCTTGTAAGCAAGAGCTCTATTGTTTCCTTTCTTTCTTTTTGCGCGTTAGGTTAATTACATTGAAGAAGTATGGTACATTAGTATCGATCTTTTAGTTTGAGTGGGTGTCGTGGGTAGAAATACTAGGAAAAGGAAATCACACGGCTAATATCTCTTCTTTAATCAGGGTCAATCTACAACAAAATTGTGTATGCAACAATGCAACTACGATTTACATTCATTTTTCAAACATCTTTCTCAAAACCTACGACTCCTGGAAGTGACCAACCAAACGCATTTAAAAACAAATATATATTAAAAAAATTTTACCTTTAAAATTCAGCGTGGTCACAGAAAATGTATACTTAATTCTATACCTATTGGATAAATACTGATTGGCAGCACACAAAAGATGAATCATTATTTCTTGAAAAAAATGAATATTTTGTATGATAGCCGTCAGATTGTAGATAAGCTTCAAAATTAGGAAATCTGAAGCTTATTAAGAAATATGTATGTGTATATAATTTTATCATATCTGGAATAATCACAAATCATCGAAAGAGTTTTGTTTATTTCGAAAGAATTTTATACCCCCGGAAGGGTAAATCATAAAACCAATTGTAGAGATATTTTGCACAGATGTAATATCACGAGAAAATAAGGTGCGATTATGTAGTTTCTATGAGAAAATCGACCCTACCTGGTAATTTTCATACATTGCATAAGGAACTAGCCCGATGAAATTATGTACCCATATTGTTACGTGTAATATGAATGATGAGTGAGTAACATACGCATAAAAATTATATTTAGGGTAGTTACACAGAGATACATGTAATTTCATTATGCCTCCACGTAACAAGACTTTTATCAGAACAGTCATCAAGATGACCTTTATAAAAAAAATTTGATCACGTAACATACCTATACATATTGAGTAGTATTTGTCTACTAATCTATATTTACGGTATATACACCTTCCGCACGGAAGACGGAAAAACAGCTAAAGAGAAAATGCGCTTCCAAAAAATGAGTAATGTACCATACACGCTAGACATAGTAAGCAAAAGAATTTGTAGATTTATACGAAGGAAAAAGAAATCCCATTTTGCAAATTTTTCTTAGAATTGTGTACTATTGTATATTCAGCGAACAATCGGTAATTTCATGTAGTGATTAAGTAAACAAAATAGTTATGATGATTGATTATAGGAAAGAGCACCCGAAACAAAAAGTGTTTGTTTTTAGGCACACTTCCTTTTCCCATAGAAAAAACGAAATGAGTGAAGAGGGTAAGAATAATATGTAATCTGGTACAGTAGATTAAAAAGGGAGCGGAGGAGGGAATAGCGAAACACTTTAGATCACGACCGACCGACGGAAAGGAAGAAAAAAATAGGTCAGAGATTGCAATCTCTTTCAGGTTTCTCTTGAAGGTTGTATCTGTATCATGAATCAAAAAGATGGATGATGGCATGTATTTTACAAAATACACACAAGATGATAAATGAAAATAGGTAAGGCACGACCCACAACAAAGAAGACGTAGAGTAACGTCTAATTTTTCCTCATTCTCTAGTTGTGAGCCATGTCAATGCACTAACTAAATTATTCCATTGAATAGGAGGAAAATGACTAATATCTTCCTTATTCGATTCAGACTCGAGATAAAACTTGAATGCTATCTAATCAAAGAGAATGAATTTGGAAAAAAAGAGTGATGATTTGGTACTGAAAGGTACGTAATACTTTAATATGGTGTATCTATAAATATCTTCTTTAACATTTATAACGGGAAGTTTGAAATGGAGACACAGACGCAAGATGACCTTTCTTTTGGGAGGTCAAACTGCAGAAAAGTACTTGTATTTTGGATCTTTTGTCGAGATTTATATTTACGTAGATAGTATTAAGTATCAGAAAGGAAACAATTCTGTAATATATTGGATGTCCGTGAAACCACAACGCATACATATCAGTCACAAGACGGTTTTTATGATTACAGAATACATAGGGTGATCGAGAAGGATTAACGCGTACATGATTTTTAAAATACATACTTAAGATTATAAAATATCTCTGGAATGTTATGTTACTAAATAAGAATAAAATGCGGTATAGTGAAGTAATAGAAAGTATTTTAAGATATAAACAGTATAGTAATTTTGTATTAGAAATGATTAGAGAGAAAATGAATGAGAAGGATTAACTTTTGAAGGTTGAGGTTGTAGGAGTACCTGCAAGAAATTACCTAAAACAGAACAGATGATGCTTGACACAAAATTACTTTTGAAGACGAAACTGAAATGAATGGAGAATGCGTGAAGGGAAGCACTGAAAAATTAAACTGATTCCAGGAAACTGTAAGAAAGTCTCGGAAAAATCTTTCGCTTCCATGTTCACACAGTACATATCATGAAAATCACCGATACTAGTGTAAACACAAACATTCATAGATTCATACAAATTGCTTTATAGGTTAAACATTAAAAAATTACAGGTTAGTTGATAGAGCTGAGCTATACTACTATTGCAGTAGTTACAAAGGCGAACACAAAACTATAGACCTGACTTTTGTAGAAACATGTCGACCTGTATACACGTACTAAAAAATAAAAAATATGGACTATCTACATAAAATACACTTAACAAGTAAAATAAATATCATTTCGCGCCATTTTATAAACAAGAACGTCAATTTTTAAACGGTCTATTTATTAACTCAATCCAAAATAGCAAATTCATAGAGGGCTCTTCAGTATACGTTTATTTAGTCTACATTTTAGGAGAAAATTAGACTTGAGCTTAATACACTCCAAGCAGGATATAATTTTTTTTTGAAAATTCGGCCCACACGGGCATACATATTTTGTCTACGCGGCGGTGAGAAAAATCCACCGACTGGCAACTTTGGGTTTCTTTCTTTCAAAATTAATTTTCTTGCCAGCGGTAAAATTGAAAACTGGGTCAGTAGTCAGCGCGCAAGCTTGCCAGTTTAATGATCTACTACAAAAGGGTATACAATTATGTACGTAATGGGCAGTTTTTTTCATTATCAATTCACAAACTTTTACATAGATAGACTTGATACTTGATGAATCTTTTGCTTATAACAATAGCAAAGTAATTAATTTATGCATTAATTTTAATACAATATTTTCTCATTTAGTTTATGCAAATATAGAAAATATGTAATCAACTGTGTAAAGCCAAAGCGTACCTTTAAATATAATCTAGAAGATAATTTACCTGCAAGAACCCAAAAGCAAGCCGATACCAAGCCTAAAAATTACGTAAAGGAAACTAAATGATGACGATGTTCATCTTGAGAAGGGCATAAAAAGAAGAAGAATCAACCTAAAAACTAATTATCATTTAGATATATACACAGAATATCGATTCCTACAAAAAAAAAACAAAAATATGATGCGCTTCAGAAATCATTATTATTTTACGTGTCACCTCGGCATGAAACAAATAAATTATGACTATTGTGGAAGGCGTAAAAACTCATCTTTGTACGTGTAATAATCTGTACTATAATAGCAAATTATCTACTTGAGATTTTATGACCTTGATAAAGAAACGACAAAAATTGTAACTCCAAAAACATACTTTTACCAAAATGAATGCCAAAAAACTCTAATTGAAAATCCCTATTTTTTCCTGAGAAAAATGAATAAAAACGCGAAAATGTATACTTTACAAAAATCCATACAATTGTTATTAAACAAATTATTTTCCTAAATTATAATGGTTTTCATATAAAAATAAGGTAATTTTGTGAATTTTTTGTTAAAAAAATATTACATGGTCTGCATGCTCCCTTTTTGAAAAAAGATAACCCTTCTTCTGCGAGTTTCATTCGTACCGCCATTTTGCCTTTAGCATTCCACGACTCAAGCTAAACTGCATTGTCATGATCATCGTGATTCAAATTTTTTTCTGTCGATTTGATAAACCAAACGCAAACCACAAACAATGGAATCCAAGGCGAATGGAAAGGATATGATATTATTTTTCAGTTGATACACCACCAAACCAAAGTCACATTTTGTGAACCCTTCCAAAAATAACGACGATATTATTTGATTGCGAATTATAATCAATAAATATTACACATTTTATATGCATTATGCATGCGCTTGTGTAAATTCTTCCAAGTCAGTGAACAGTTTTAAAGAGCTTGAGTTGGGAATTTGAGGATTGCATAAATTGCATGCATGATGCATGTAATTAAGGATGCGATAAAAAATACATCCCCATCCTCAAATAAATCTTTCTTCATCCCTTCCAAAATCCAAGTATACCTTTTCGTAATCCAATTAATCGGGAAGGCTCTTATCTCGAGTGATTAATGTGGTAAGACTTCGGCAGAGTAAACAGGTACGTGGATTTGTTTATTGAGCTTTTGGACTGTATTTTTTTATCGAAAGATGAGCTATGCTATAATGAACCTTCCAAAAAACGATAATGGCGATACGAATGATACGATCCCGTTGCTTCATGATGATGATGATGATCAATGATCATGTTTTGTTTAGTGCTTCTCTTGTGGGTTTAGATGTTGACCTAGATTACTCTCTTGGCAGAGGCTTTGAGGTTATAGTTGTGTGTAAACCTGTCAACGTGTCAACTTGACTCTGCAGATGAAGATGATGATCAAGAGACTCAAAAGAGTGTCACGTAAGGACTGGCTAAGTGAGCATCCTTCTTTACTCGAGATGAGATGGATGGAGAAGGGAAGCCCTGGAGAGCCCTTGAAAATATCACGGCAAAGAAGGTATAAAATATTTTAAAGCTTTTTGTCATCATAATTAGTAATATAATCAAAAGGTTGAATTATAGCTTGCCAAAAATTATTCAGGTTTATATGTTCCACCATGAGCCTGAAATTTTTGTTCTAAATATTCATCTTTAAGCAATATGCATAGCAATCTGAAATCGCTCCTGGTGAGAATTAAAAGGTTAACAAAAAAAATGTGCAATTAAAATGAAGATGATAACCTGCAAAATGCACTAAGGCTTTTTGCACATTGTCATTGTCTAGCAGTCGTATAAAAAGTACTCCAATCGATCGTGAAATGGATTGGGACAGGGAAACAGTCGTAAATTCCTTGTTTTATTACCTTTTATTTTTATGCTACACACCAATAGAGGTAGTAATCTTTAATGACGAAGAGGATAATCATTGAGTAGGGTTTGGTACAGTAGTCCTAATAACTCTTATGAATGATTTTTCCAATGCCAAAAAAAACTCCACTTATAAAATGATACTGTTCTTCTGCATCGCTCATCTTCACAAATTTAATTAATGCAAATGATGCTTTTAATTCCTGTGATGGATCGCTTCAGGAAAATATAATGCAGAGATGATCCAAGCCAAGTTCACTACCGCTCCTTTGTACTCTTCAGTGACTACTTGAGCAAAAAAGAAAAAAATTCAAAGACCTGTAATTAGTTCATTATCGAGCAAGGACACCAGGTAATACAATAATGTCAATTGAATGAAATCCACGGTGGCATGTCACTTGCATTTTGCACTTTTGCTTATAGACCATCTCCCATGAATAAAAAATGAGGAGTGAGTTGAGTGCATTAAAGATAAAAGAAGTTGAATACCTTTGCATAGGCTAAACTAAATAATCGATCTACTTTACTTTCATATCAGAAGGTAGAAATCACCAGAACCAGATTAGATGAGGATGCTTTTTGAATGATGTTTGGATTGTTGTGAAGAAGAGCAAAAGCTACTCACCTTCATAATTATCAAATCAATTTTAGTTTGTCACTATCGTCAATATATCATTCATGGTGGTTGACGATGGTGTGCTCTTGTCAGCAAGCATGTCTCTACGAAAGTTGTGGAGTGCAAAAACTAAGGAATGCATTTTTTTCGCGATGTTTATTTCAGATGAAGATGATGAGACCGTAAAGTACATTGAANAGATCAAATTATCGTCATCCATCCATTCATAAAGAGTCTACAGGAGTTTATTGTAAGTGGACTTGGACACTGTGTGGACCTTCTCTTTTTTCCCATTCTGCCAATAAAACCCCGTCCAAACTGTAGTAATATGGTAATGGTAGTAATAAATTATATTCTATATTATAGTTATGTTGTTGTCGGAAGAGAATACGAGATGAACTGAAGAAGAAGCATTTTTACAAAAAAAAAAGTCTCCGTGACTCGATGACGATATATGAATTATGCATGATGAGGTAAGGCCTATTGTAGCCGCGAGCAAAATTTGAATAATAAATGAACCGCAGCGAATTGCATTATATCTACTTAATAGTATCGCTAACCTTTAAACTTGCTCGCACTCCATTTTAATTTGATCATAAAGCGTGTTACGTTCCGCAATAAAAATCATTTGTCTAACATGAAATACTTTTTGAAGATGAGTCTGACCAGCAAAGGGAAAAAAGATAATCATCTACTCGCGTCAGATCTAGATCCGATTGGAAACAATGCTGATTTTGGAAAGTGACTTTATTGTTACATTTTAAAACTTTGTCGCATCCAAAAGGAATCACATCAATTTTTAGAAGGTAAATGTAGCCCAATTTTAAAGGGGAAAATAGAACAAAGTAGAGATTAGATCCCATTCCTAAAATTATTTCGTTCAAAAAAGAGAATCTGTGTACTACGCTCATCCCATCTTCATTCATGACTCCTTCACTCACTCGGGGATAATGCATAATAATAATGTATTCATTCGAACCATTTGTCACAGAAGATATGGTATGTTATATTCTACTTCTTCGT
>JAANSQ010000769.1:0-19274 GCA_036850885.1 Lepidocyrtinus dapeste | reverse complement strand
GGACCGAACTGGATACAACATTTGACTAAATCTATTAAGTGGGAAAGTCGAATACTGTGCAAGTATATAGTAGCCATACGGTCCTAATGTACAATATGACCTTTAAGAGCATTCTTAACTTCCAAAGGTCAAACGACTGCTTAAGCTTTAGGGTAAACTTCCTAGATGCTAGTGTCTAATTAGGAGAGTGAAGACTACAAAACTTTTCAAAAATTAAGAAAAACGATTCTTTTGAATGTACTTGTGTCTCTTGTGCTGTACAAGAACCTACCAGCCGTTCACTCCTCTGCAACCGCCATATTTATAGCATGCAACATTGTAAAGTTGAACCTCGAGAAGCTGGAAAAACATTGGGGAATGGAGCTTAAGATTTTGGAGTGAAATTGATGAGAGAGTTGATTCATTTGATCGAGTCGAGTCGCAAACGAGTGTTCCTATGGACAACTCGAAGGTGCCAGATTTTGAATATGTTACGCAATGGAAATGAATCTTTGGGAGGAAGTGTAGTTTCACGGTTTGGGATTCAGGGCGCGGTAGAGTTTTGCATTCTCATCGCGTATTTCCGTGATCTGTCTGGTTAATTGGGAGACTTGAATCTCTAAAGCGGCTATTCTCCTCTCTTTAGTCTCCAAGAGTTTTGCCAGACGTAAGTTCTCTGACTTGATAGGCTGTAAACACACAAAATTAATTAAAATTAGATTAAATTAATTTTTTATTGATTCAGTTCTACAAAGTTATCACTAACTTGGTCAGGGTCTTCATCTTCTTGAACTCCTTTCACGTCTCCACTGTTGTTTGCTTCATCATCTGCATCGAGATCAGAATCACTGGAGGATGGAGAAAAGCGATAGGATTGAGTAAACAGAGCAATTTAGAAGTGAATCAATGTCTTTAAATTAAGCCTAACCTCTTGCCCTTCGTGGCTCCTGCGACTTTTTCTTCCGTCTCGCAGTTCAAGTTGGACACTTTCGAGATTGAAGGGGGTAATGAGTTCTCATTGTTCTCGTCTTCCCCAGTGCTTCCTCCCGTTGACTACAGAATAAATCAACACCATTTTAACCTGCTCCCTTACAAACATTGAAAAGTTCAACGGTCGCCCAGGTTATGGTAAGCTTACCTCAGTGGATGGTAGATGCATCACGCCTGTACTGCGTCTCTTCTCTCGAAGCTTTCTACGGTCCCTAGCACCCTTATTACTCTTGCCTGCGTGGACTCCCCTTCATTTCCGAATTCCAACCAACATTCTTCTCAATAAAATGTTTATTTAAAGTAACACTTGATGAAATTATGTTTACCTCGGAATAGACCTCTTATCTTTACTCACTCCCCTACAAATGGGTTTCGGACTGGCGTCATTCTGTTCCACCAGAACTACGGACGTTTGCTCCAGTTTGGGAAAGTGTGATTCATCCAAATCCTTCTCACACTCTTCGCCTAGTTACAATACCCAACCGTTAATTAAAATGACGTCAGTTACTGTCAAATAAGAAGCTTCGCTTTGTACAGTACTAACCTCTCATCGGATAATTATTCACAGATCGATTCGCCCTAGCAGACCTAACCTTAGCCCTTCTTGATGCCATGGCGATCTCATGCTCCACGTCGTGGTCTTCTTGGGACACTGAAGAAGACGCCATGTCACTACCCATCCAAAAAATATCTCAATTAAACCTATTTCCCTTCAGTAGTTTAAATAAAGAAGGTAGTAAACTCAAGATGGCATACCTTAACTTACTACGGTACCACGCTTTGCTGGCAGCCACTTTAACAGCTTTAAAGCCTAAGCTTTCTCCAATTCACTAAAATAAAAATCGCAGCTGACACCAAGCCCACTGCACAACTTCCCCTAAACTCACAAAATCAATAAACAATCGGAAACAATAGATTCTCAGGTATTCGTCAATAGAACACTTAAGTTTTTCGGCAGGTGTTTCTGAGTGTCAATCAAAGAGAATCTCATCTCCTTCAGTCAACCTGCTTATATTGACAAGTCAATCTCTCTGTTCAACGGTACTGAAGATGATGAATGAAGAAACTAGGTACTTGTGTATTCCTACTAGTACTCTCTTTCACAATCTGCTCTAGGCCCTATTCTCCCTATCAATGACCAATATCAATTTTATATGGGTAGCTTACAAAATTACAGCATCAGACACACAGATAGCTTCTCTTCTTCCGCTTCTCTACGTTACACATATGGCAAAAAGGGCAAATGATAGGATCAACTTATACTTTCTGTACCTTCTGTTTAGCTGCAGGAAATTAAGAGTGATAGAATTGCATTTCCCTAAAGAAACACGGACAACAACAAGACTAGACTAGACCACACAAGACGGTCTCGTTCATACATAAAAAAACCCGACAATCTCCTCCAGCAGAAGCTTACTATTTACAACCAGCTTTCATTCATTTATTGATACATCAGCAGCAGATGCCATATAGGATACTGTTTATATTGGTATCGGTTTCGACGGTTTTTCGAATAGCGATATTACGTAATTATGTCTATACGCTAGTCCTGAGCATGACTTTCAACCTTTAAGGAGGCAACTAGGCAAACAAACATTTTTTTCCAGGAGAAAAATGCTCAATGCTGTATATCAGGAGAGGTGGATGGTGAATAAATACTGAATACAATCTTTGCATGTGATGCTTGATGCAATGCATTAGGCTGCGAGGCTGCCTAGCCTATCAAAAGCAAGGAAACACTGTATACCCCGTTGTTCAATTTACTAGTTTATTACCCCGATACAGATACACAAAATGAGGCTACCACACATCTGGAGTCAAAATATTAACACAAAGTTAAAATATCGATTCCTAGTCTTCCTAATTGCTGACTAATTAAGGGGATTGAAAGCAGTGTTTTTTTTTGCTAAACTTCGACGCCATAAGAGCTCGAAAAAAGTGTATAATTAGAGCATAATTGATTGTCAAAAACTACGCTTACAAATATAAAAAGAATTGAAATACTCCTACAGTAGAGTAGAACAAGGTCTATTGATTGGATTTGGCGAAAAAGGTAAAACTGTGGAGAACGCATATTTTTGATCTCGTTTGGCGTCGAAGTTTAACAAAACCCAAACACTGCTATACGATTCCCTTAAGCTGCAAAGTCAAGTAAATTTTACATAATTTTATCCCATTGTACACTACACGAGCTAATACACGAGCAGATTTTTTTAATTTGCGTAGAATTATTTATCGAATCGTTCTTAAAATGCAACATTGTCCTGTTTACAGCTAATTTCTAAACAAAACTTGTCTTACAGGAGATTATTATAGCGATAGATAGATTTCTCTTGAAGTACGCGTAAATGCAACATTGTCCTGTTTACAGCTAATTTCTAAACAAAACTTGTCATCCTTTACCGTGAAATCTGAGCTGTCCAAGGAACTAAAGGCTTGGGGATTTCATTCGTTAACATCTTACAGGAGATTATTATAGCGATAGATAGATTTCTCTTGAAGTACGCGAAGCAAAGTGGTGACGCAACTCAAAGCAAAGCACATCTCAAGAGCTCATTCGCCCACAATTGTTTGTTTACTTGGCCTTTGTTTTTAGCATTAAACTTCGAATTGAAGTGAAATAGTGCAGTCACTGCAGTCTAGTTCAGTTCATTTTACTGTAGCATGCATCAAAACAAAGTTACATTAAATATGCTTTGTTCAAATTCTTTACATATTTTTGGTCTCGCTGATAAATTATGTGGAAAATGGGAGAATCCCAATAATCCCATACTTACATCTAATTTTGTGAAGATGGGAAAGAGGTTACAAAAATTCATCAATTTGGTGAAAAGTGTAACGCTTCTGAATGAAGCAAGTAGCACACTATTGCTTAAACATTAAAATTGGCATAATTTTCCAACTTTAACGCAAGTTATTGTAATGAAGTAACCCAAAACATTCAAATTTAGTGGTATTTGTCTTTCTATTTGACAAGATATGCATATTTCAAATCGGCGATTGAGTGGTCCTTCACTTTTTAGGCCAAATATAGTTACCCAAAAAATACGTCGTGGCCGTATCCGAAACATCAAGTTTAGAGTGTTGCATTAGGATTTAGAATTTAAGGATATACAGTTGTGAGTTTCAGGTTGGTACCTTGGTTTCCTTAGAAGCAATGGTGTGACATAACTTTCCGAACCATTGCACTAATGTAGCAACTAAAACTTTATTGGTTTCTACAACAAAGCAAATTAAACTAAATATTTTTCCGGGTATTTGCCATTTTTTAATTTCTGCTAGAAATATTAAAATTGAACCAAAGACCAAACTTGAGCTTACGAGAAAAATTACCTTCAACTTAGGAAACGTAAGCTGGTCATTCTGAACCTGGGGCTTGGTTTGCGATTTCTCGAACAATGGAAATTTTTTATTAAGTCTACTGGCCCATATCCTACGCGACTCAAAGTACAAATCCAGCCCACCCTCTCGACTGCGCAAAATCGTCTCACCCATCCAGTATCGATTCCAAGTTCTTAGCAACCAGAATAAACTAACAGAGTGGATATCTTCTGGAACAATGTGGCATAAAGTAGACTTATGTAAGGTTTTGGCAATGCTCTTTTGTATGAATCGAGCTTGATCGGTTGCTTTTCGCGAGTCCCACAAGATTAAATAATTTTCTTTGGCTAAATACCGTGTTTTTATATAACCAACATGCGTATTGTTTCGAGAACCGAAAAAACTTGAATTGAGCAAGTTGGAAATTCTTTTTACGCGGAAATACGGTTCGAATTCCTTTTCCGGTGAAATTTTTCGATAATATGAAGTATACAATATTTTGAATTTTTGCTGAAGCATCTCTTTCAACGTACTGAATATCTTTGGCTGCTTTGGTACGGACACTAAGCTAGTTATCGAATTGCTGTAAAGGTTGCCAACCAACATGAAAAGGAAAATCATGCAAACCAAAAAACTCTTTCTCTTCCGGTCTATTGCAACTGACTGTCCCGATATTACTCCTGCGAATTGGAAAATTAGTTTTGGGTCCAATATGCTACTTGCACCATCATTAATACGAATCATAAAGTACCCGCAAATTGTGGATATGATGATAAGTAGCCATGAATCAGTTGTAAATAAAGATATCCATAGAAAAGCCCACTGGAATAGGCTTTCAGATTCAAATTTAGTTTTTGTACAATATATTGCTTTTTGATGAAGAGAAGCACTAAAATAGAGCCCTGTTTTTGTAATATTATCTAAAATCTGGTAATTTACGTGACTGTACGATGACTTCAGATACTGGAAGGTACTAGAGAAATTCAGCTTGTTGTCGTCAAACTTTGTACCGTAGATTTTTACGGATTGGTTATGTACATCGACTAGATATGAAGTAGCCATTAGATCGTAGCTGCAGATGTAAAACTCCAATGATCTATTACGAAGCAAAGTTGGACATATTATACGTCGTATGGAGCCCGGATGCGTTAGAAATTTCATGTTCTCAACGATATACACTTGCTTTGACCATTTCTCCTTTCCCAATTCTGAGCAGTAGCTTATGGTACTCCAATGGAGTTGAAGAAGTATCCAGCAATGATTTGACCTTTGCTCCAGTTTCAACTGAAGATATTTTTAACATATACTTTTTTACGTGGAGGACTATCTTTGGTGCAGAAATTGACTTCTCCCAGGGAGTTAAATACTTGTGGAAGTTTTCCACCACAGGATAGTACTCTGTATACATAATCAGATTCCAGGGATGTAGGGACCATTGACTTAGCTTGTAGTATAGCGTTATTTTAGTCAGTCTCCGCCACGGGCCAATTAAAATATGGGCTGGTATATTGTATCGGAAACTTTCAGAATCTAACCGGTTGCTAAAGTTATATGCTTGAGTTAAAATTATACGCCTGAAGTGAATCTCCAATGTATCGTCATCTCTATATGACCCGTATGAATGAAATATTACGGCGAAATTGTCTAAATTTTTTAGCAAATACTGTTTAAGGAATTCCATTGAATATTTCCGAATCGCTGGTTTGAAGTAAATGTTTTCAAAGCCTGATTGTGCTACAATTGTAAGATATAGCAAAATGCTACCAAAAGTAATCAATATTTTGGAAATAAATAGATCCATTTTTTTTTCTTTAAAGAACTGTGCGACATATCACTTGCTCAACTTCAGTGAAATTGATTCCAAATTCCAATCATAGAAGCTTAAAATGTAAAGCCTGCTAAATAAAAATATGAAATAAAAAGGACGTGCATTTAATCAAAATGTCTTTAGGGCACTTGAAAAATTGAAGGACGAGAATTTACGCTTCAGTTAACTGAATAAGTATTTAGACAAGTTTTTTTTCAAGGACTTGCTGAACTACCCAATTAAAAATGATAATTTGGTTTCGTCTGAGCAATCCTTGAAAATTTTAATACATTTATGTACTAAAAAATTATCGTTTCATTTCGTTAACGTTGAACAAGTAGGTTTTGTTCGTAAGAGGTTTTTTTTTTACTCATCAATCAAAATGGATTCAAAGTTGTCATGAATATAAACTTGAATCAAGAATATTAAGAAACGAATTCCTAAATGCGTAACGAGTATTTGAATAAAATTGAGCTACGAATTGCGCACGACACAGTTAAGGAGACAATGGATGCATTTCATACGGGACTGGCTTTACAGTTATCGTTGTCAGCGTCATGCATAAAATTCTACTCGGTGATGCCATCGGCATTGTAATAGTTCTTACCGTTTAGGTAGTTTGCTATTTAGGCACATATTTGTTCTCATAACACTCTTGGAGGAAATATATTCGGCGAGAACCACTTTCAGAGTGAAAATTGCACGTCAATCTTATCAAAGGTGATTAAAATGTTCCAGGCCAATCTTAATGTAATGTGGAAACTTTTTTAAATATCAGCGGCTATTTGATTTAATGCCATATTTTTTAGAACAGTTGATATGATTATGATCTCTTGTTAACATTGCTTAGTGGATAAAGTAGTGAGATTCCATAATTTCTTAAAAGTTTTTGTCTGAAAGGAAGAAATTCTTTCCTGAATCTCGAAGAGCTCCAGATTCCTAGCAGGATTTGCCATGATCCTACACTCTCACGGACGAAGACATGGCGGAAAAAGATGATTGATTTCTTAAGATTGACTGAGTCAGCCTAAGACTGAATTTGCTTTCAAAATTTCAAAGTAGAATGTTATTTGTTCCACTGAATTTTCCATACAACGCAAAAACACGGTAGGGTCCACATCTTCATCTATTGGGCTTGAATTTAAATGCTCAGAAATGAAAATTGGTATAATTTTTTTAACTTCAACGCAAGTAATTGTAATGAAATTGCCTACCCAAAGAACGCAAAGTTGGTGGTATTCGGCTTTCAGTTTCGACAAAATATGCATATATTATTTCAAATCCGCGAATGGATGTATGTAGTTACAAAAAAAATAAAGTGACTTTTACAGGTTTGAATGTTACGAATGAATACCTTGCATAATAATGTTTTATTTATTAACCGATGCATGTACATATTTAACATGAAGGATAGCCGTCAAATAATGTACACGATATTTTCAGTGACGTTCCTAGATAGGAATTGTAGTAGAGTCGAGTCGTCGCAGAATATTTATGTGGCAATCTAAGTCATAAAAGGAATCAGACGAATATTATTATTATTATGTGTGCGAACTACTTAAAGGTCATAAAGTCGAAACATGTGCTTGTTACGATAAAGAGTACTAAAATACTTTCGTCATTTTCATGCTGCGATTAGCTGGTGAATTACTGTTGGTGCCAAGAGTTCCCAGACGTGTCATGCATGAATTAGCTTCTTTGATGAGATAAGAATTATCCAGTCAACTCAATCTTTCAGACCAACAGAAATAAAGAGTCTACTTACTACTTATTTAAATGTATTGACAACATATTTTACTTGTCTTTGTCTGAGGTAATTTTATCGGATAATTTTTATTCTATCTATACAAAAATCTTTCAATTAAATCTCCATGGAAGTTTTCGCCACCAAAGATAATTCCCTACAACAAATGATCTCTTCTTAAAGCCCTCTGCTTCTATATCTTCTCCGGAAAATAATTGGGGGGTCAGGTTCGGGTTCGCGTTCGTTCTCTGCCTGAATACCTGGCATACCATCAAGCATTTCCGAGAGTTTAGTATGAAACCAAAGGACACCTAGAATTATCAAGCAAAGCAATGCCAACACGCCCATGATGACGGATAATTCCAATGCTCCTCTTCTATACAAATCCAAGGTAAGAAAAATGGTTTGGAAGAACAAGCCTGAGAAAAAGCCGATAAATTTTTGCGACTCTCGAAAGTCATCCATTCCAGGTAGCATTCTGCAGATATAGCCAGATACAGCAGTTAAATAGGTTAATTATACCAATTTAGACGGTTGGACTGATCCAAACAAAGATGACTGATGATGATACCAACGATTCATTCCTTACCTCAGGGAGAATGGAAGGGGTCCAAACAAAAGTTGGAGGCCTAAAACTGCTATAAATGTGACAAAGAGAGCCAGAAAAGTAAGACAGTCCATGATTCTAAGTCAACTCAAATCCCTTTCCTTCAATCCAATCTCGGAACCAAGTGCAAACTGAAGCCTTGTCCAAATTTCCAAGCCTTAGGTGACTTAACTGTAAGAAAACACAATAAAACATTAGTGTTGTCTATACGAAAGCTAAGGGATATCCAGGAAGCAGCTAGACTATAATCAGAGGCTAGTTTAAGAAATCATAAGTATCATAAGGCGTGAAGGCTACTACTTTAATTAAAGATGATAATATGTAGAATATGAAGATTATGTGGGTATGTAGATTGGATAGAATTGGAGATTGGGAAGGGGTGAAAATGTGCGGCACCGTGAATAATAATAATAATAATAAGTGAATAATAAGTCGGGAACAGTCATTTGTCCTTGACCTGGAAATATATTCCAAGACCCCTGAAAACCTCTATATGAATGTTTGCGAAATAATACAGTCCAACTGACAGAAATACAAATCTCCCTAAGAACTGTTCGGAACCCAATTAAATTAGTTTAAATCAAATAGTAAAAACTTACTGTTTGTTGCGCGATCTGATGCGTTATTATTTTGAAGCGCCGTATGTATATTTCACAATAGTTTAAATATTAATATCTATTTAAATAATTTGTTTGGAACACACTCGAATATCCCGTAAGGAATAATTGTACAGTAATGCATAAGCAAGAAAAAAGACGGGAAGAAGCATACTGCCAGCGACACAATCAAGCTTTGTAACTTAAAACTTTCCAACGAAACATGTTATATTCCAGGAATGCTGCAGTAAACCATTACTCATCCTATTCTTGCAGTTTCTCTTAAAATCTAAATAATTATGCGAGGATATTGAGCATGAGTAATGTAAAGCTGACAAAACCGCCATTTTGAATAAAAAATGAAGCATGATATTATAGATTTAAACTATTTCAGAAAACATTCAGTTTAACATTAAAATTTCCCTATACGTTCCTACGTCCATCAGGATTTTATGACTTTTCTCTACATGCTCTCTCCAAGTAGATATTATTGTATGAGTTTTAATCCGTTAAAATTTTTCAAAAGTCCAAACTACTAGGACAACTTTAACATTGCATTAACTCCCGAAAACGTATCTATTTAAAATAGCACTGGAAAATATTTTTGATTCGTAAGCTTAATTCAAATCTCAATTAGCCCACGCACAAAATGCTCGATTTTTATATACCCTTAGCAAGTCTGACGTATCTTCTTTGTTATCGGCTCATCTTATTGCTAATTATCAATACGTCGTATGCAGTTAAAAAAGGTTACGTATAAGTTAGCGATTTTTTATGCTAAAAATGAGTTTTTTCTGAAATTTTTGGTCTCTTCCTTCTTTCAATGAAAAAAAAAATTTTGCACTTGATTTAACATAATATATGAAAAGAATTTTATGTAACACATCAAGAATACAACATGCTGATGAAATAAGTGATGACTTCTATTTGTGCGCCTACTCGTTCAACTGTGCTAGGCAAAATATTTAGTGGCGAAGATTTTTTATTGAATAATTTGTATACACTCTAAACAAGCATATTTCAATTATTTCTCCTCCGTACATGCAATGTATGGAAGCTCATGCCATCAAAGACATTTCATCGCACACCGCTCTGAGAAATACTTCGCGGGTAGGTTCACGAGCGCGTTCGTTCTGTGCCTCAATGTCTGGTGTTTTATCCAGTGATGCGGAGATGTCTTTTGAAACCGACAAGGCAAACCCGAACGTCAAGCCAGTTAATCCATACACGCCAGAAAGGAAGGCCATATCCAAGTTCCCGTTTCTGTAGAATAATAAGGTAAGAAAAATGCCATTGACAAACATGCCTAAGAAGAGGGCGATAATTTTTTGCGAATCACGAAGGCCACCAATAGCTGATTCCATTCTGTAGATATAGCAGATACAACAGTTTAATTAGTAAATTGTACCAATGATGATTAAAATGATCCAAACAAAGAAGATTGATATGATACCAGTGATTCATTCCTTTGGACCTACCTATTGCGGAATGGAGGACGAATAACTGCTATCATCATATTGAACAAGATAAGTGATATGGTGGAAACGACACCCATGATAGCGAGGAAGTCCATAATTAGGCTCAACCAACCCTTGAAGTATTACTGTCCTTCTATCCAAATCTCCGTACCAATCGGAAGCTGAAAGCTTGTCCGAATTTCCAAGCCTAAAATGACACTTAACAGCAAGAAAATGCAATAAAAACATTTGTGTTGTCTATACATGAGCTACGTAAGTCAGACTAAAGCTATGGCATTACCAAGGTATGTAGAGACGGTTAATGAGTCGTTAAGCACAACCAGACGGTTTGAAATCAAAAAAGTAATCTCTCAAAACGGGCCTAATTACTTGAGACTAATTCAAACTATATGCTGCAATACTTAATGCATAAGTATAAGAAAGAAGAGGATTAGTCTCCTGCTTACGTGGCACTCGACACAATCAAGCTTTGTCACTTAAAACTTTCCGACGAAACATTCCATTCCAGGAATACTGCAATAAAGTATTAGTCATTCCATTCTTCTACTTTCACTGAAACCTAAACAATTGTGAGTGAATATTGAAGATGAGTGATGGAAAGTTGACAAAACCGCCATCTTTAATTTAAAAAATATGAAGCATGCAAGTATCCTGAGTAATTTAAACTCTTTTAGCAAACGTGCAGTTTAACATTTAAATTTCCCGATACGATCTTACATCCATCAGAATTTTATGAATTTTTCCTTGGTGCTTTTCTCAAGCATAAGGGCTTTCCCTAGAGAATGTTTAATGTTGCATTTTTATTACGTTGTNATAACAATTAAAATAATAACAATAAATCTTGAATCAACACAAGCTAAACCAATCGACCTGCAAGTAAAATGTTTAGTCGTTGTAGTAAAACCAAATTTACGTTCGGATATTTATGAATGCTAGGAAGTGTAATTTTATTTACATTTGTTTTGCACAAAATTTTTATAAAGCTATAGAAATACAAGAAATTCATACAGTAAAACCATAATGAATATACTTTACTGATTAAACTTTTTAAAGCCCAGGTGGAGGAAATCACTACTACACTACATTTTTTGACTAACGACCTTTAATATTGTTATCTCTTGAAAACCATCAGAATTTTCCTTATAAGTAAATCTTTCTTTGCTCTCACAAATTGTAAAATATAAGTAAGTTTTTTATGTCACATTTATTTACATTTCAAATTTAGAGGTTCTAACCAGCACACCTTTTTGGCGCCACCTGGATCTTAATTATCTTAGAAATTTAAAACTGGTGAAACAAAATTAAATCTTGTGGACTAAATTATTTCAAAAATGGCTGAAGCAATTTCAATTTCCTACACAATTTTATGGTAAAATCATCTATTTATAAAATGAACTACTTTACTCTGAAAACAATTGCTAAAAATTGTGTAAATCAATTAACTAAAAGCGAAGAAGTCACCTTATCACTCGAAACACACGCTGTAGACATGAACCGGGTCATTATTCCTCTCGAGCAACTCTTTGGATTGCGTGGGCGCTCCACTGTGGGTGAGTTGGTAGTAAATGGCGAACACGGCCGTGATGCCCAAGAAAATAATTATTGAAGCGCAAGCAAGCATTTGTGTGTTGTCTTTACACATGCTGGACTCAGAATTGGCTGGAACGTATAAATACATTCCTAAAAGGAGCCCACCAACGGCTCCACCCAGATGCATTCGCTTCCAATCGAAACGCCCATAGAAAGCGAATAACCAACCCGTCTCTGCTATTATGTAAAGAGACACCAAGATGATAATGAAAGCGACTTTCTGCCATTGTCTCCGATCCCAATTTGCAAGGTTAAGGGCCGAGTTGCACCTCTGGAAAAAATTTAAAATTCGTAAGTTAGTTTAACCTTGTTAGGAATGAACTTTAAGAACTAAAACATACGTTTTCTCAAAATGCCCCATTGCGTCTGAACTTGTCTGCTTGAATCCTGATCTAATCTTTCCTTTTTCAACAAAAATTCAACAAAGAACAAACTTTAATGAATTGGAAAACTCCATTAATGCTTAACACATTTTTTGTCTTACGGACTTTAATTTTTTGGCGCTAAATTCAAATTTTGAAAACGTGTTTACCCAAAAAGTGTTTTTAAATGTTTGTGTTTTTTCATCATTTGACAAGGTTACAAAAACGTACGTAAAATCTTGCCTTACCATTACATAAAGAGCTAAGAGCAAGTCAATTTACTAACTTATAGGCTGGAATTCGGTTTCGTTGGCAATCTCTTCTAATAGATTAAATATCACTCTATCATAATTCAATTTAAAAAAAAATCCAAAATTTCGCAAATTTATACAAAAAAGAGCTGTTGCATTTTGCAATGTTAGAGAAGTCGGCAAAAAGGTAAGGGTTGATTAGTGTAAAAATTTCAATCTAAGGTCATCTTCGTCCGTAATTATGCCTTTTATTTTGCATTTAAGGTTTCTGTATTAACTCAACAAGCTAAATCAAAGCTTCATAATTGTAAAACTTGTCAGTAGAAATGAAATAACAAGTGGAGGAATCGATGAATGGGAAAATTGGTTTGTGGGGAAATAAATATTGAAAATTGAACCATGAAATGAAATAACAAGTGGAGGAATCGATGAATGGGAAAATTGGTTTGTGGGGAAATTAATATTGAAAATTGAACCATCCTAAGCATCGAACCAAAAATACCACTGTTTATGGAGTTGCCCTAATATAAGAAGCATTTTGATGAGTATGCGGAGGCGTCTTCAGTTAACTTTAAAATGTATATTGGTTGCTACTTACCATGAAAGTGTTGGCCACTCGCGACATAAGTAAGCCAAAGATAGCATTTTCAGCTCCCGACTGAAACTCCCAGGGTTCCATGAGGTAATGTGTGCAAGCTCCAAATGTCCCGCTGATCAAGAAGATTATCGCTGTTTGCGTCCTTCCAGTCCTCTGCTCCAGACAAACTCCTAGAACAAGCTGAGCAGACAGGATGATCCACAAATGGTTCAGAGTGTTACCCGAAGAACTGTACACATTAAAATTTAAAATTTTAAGTTGAATTAGATCAATTAAAAAACTGCAGACTAAAGCATTTAGAGTATTTAAGCAACTGACTCAATGAAACAAAGAAATAAAACGTTTGAATCCGTAAAATAATATTTACATTCTGCATATTAATAATGAACTCGGACTCACCTGCAGATAACAAAGGTGGAGGTGAAAAACCTCCAGACTTCAGCTGACCGATAAGGATGCAAGATTAGATGGTAGATGACAATTTCGCTGTAAACCAAGTTCACAACACCTTGTATCCCGCACATTACCATCATCACCCACGGAAACCGAGAAAAAAAGGGCACCATGAACTTCAAAACGCATCGCTGAGCCTGCCGCTGGTGTTCGACCCCTTCCAGCTGAAAGACCTCTGGTACCAAAGCAGCAACTGGGATCCCACCTAATGTTGAATGAAAAAAATTTAATGCTTTCACTAAAGCGTGGATTGCAGTAGAATTGAAAAGAATTGAACTGTAAGCAAAGATTTTTTAGGTTTGCTATTACCATAATTGGCATCACCTATAATTTCCCCGGCCTAAATCACCCCTAAACTACCCCCTGTAAAATTGCCCTCCCCGTAGCAGCCCCTCCATAAAGTGCCTCTTTTCTCATCGCTCCTTTCTAAATTGCCCCTTCTTCCAATAATAGAAAAACTAATCCTATATAGATTTGCCTTATTCTGTCACGACCAAAACGACATCAGGTTCGATGCCAGGCCAGGGCAAAGCTTTTAGTTCAATTTTTTTACATGAATAGAAAAGAAAACAGCCAGTGAGAATTTGTCACCTTTAAATGCTAATGTCATGTTGAAAATAAACATCACAATTTGCTTTCATGATATGCTAAATCAAACAACTAAATAGGGAGCCGAGTTGTATAAATGCAAAAGTCAAATCTATTTAGATAGTTATAACGGCTTTAAAGAATAAGGTTTGTAGCTGAAATGATTCTGCGCGGCAAAAAGGCATGTCAAAATGTATAGCTTGAAAATTTACTGCCAGGACTCATTTTAAAGCTCTAATATCTCAAGAACTTTTCTAAATCGATTTTTCCCAAATTATTTATTCTGAAAATGTTCAAAACTTTTCACCAGCACGACGAATCGAAAATTCAGGATTATTCAGAAATCGATGAACTATTATTGAACCAACCCGCCTAACTTCCTTTGGAAAATGTTAGGTTATTTCAAAGTTCTGAAAATAAATAGGTTGGGACTTGGGACAAAGGTAGCAGAGAAGTGGATATTACTCAAAATTTTGTTTAAAAATAGAAATTTATTCATTAAATTTGGAGGCTCTAGAACTCTCTCGTTTAATAATTAGTTTGATTTCTATCGTTTAGAAGTCTTACTTAATTAAAATTTTTATTGAGGAATACTGGGGAGTGGACAATTTAGAGAGGAACAGTTTAATCTGAAGAGGAAGTTAGTAAGAGACGATTTGACAAAGGAGGTCAGTTTATAAAGGGGTAATTTAGGGAGTGATCAATACATACATACATACATTTAGAACCATATACTGGATAAGCTAATGATTCTTACCATGACCAGAAGTTGAAGTTGTGTGATGATCAGGTCCGACCCTCATCACTACTGTATCTGTAGACAGTTCACTTTCAGAGAAGCAAGTATTCTCTAAAAAATAAAATAAATTTGCATTTTACGTCAGATTAATTTTTGAGAATCCCAAAAAGGGCTCAGAAAAGAAACGGAAAACCATAAAATATTCTTAAGCGCTCAAATCTTTAAAGGACAAGTAGTTTTCACCTAGGCCTTGAATCACAGGTGTTGAGCAATCGTCACATTCCACCCATGGCACTGGAGTTGCTTCACGCACCTTTTTCTCTAGTCCACTCATTGGCACTTGACTCATTTTGAAGACTTTTGGAAACGAAAACTTAAAACTGTTCAATCAAGCAAAAATAACTGGAGTTATGGATCTGAAGTGTTAAAAGCGAATGAAAATACAAGTCAAGCTGAAAGATTGAGATTGACACTCTTTTTCACCACTTTTTCTTTCTTCTAAGCTAGCTATTTCACACTTGTCCATTCTATAAGATCAGTCCATCTGTCAATCTGAAAGTTGCGTTCTTGTTCAAGCCGAACTTTACGAAACGTCAATATTTTTTCCACGTTACACAAGACGTCTTAGGAAATCAATGCAAAAATTACTGAGGCGGTAGGGAATAAATCTTGTAGTGTCACCATTTAGTAACGAATCGCATTATGTAATTGGGAATCTTGTTGGGTTTTCGTATTTTGATGATGTTTACTGACGATGAGCATGAGTCAAGGCGGACGGGGATAATGCAGCTCGTGTAAAGAAAACTACTTACTATTATTCCCGTGATAGTTCATCGTAAAAGCTCATATTACCAGTTCAACGAATTGCGACAACTCAATCTCATTCTTAATGGTTTACAACACCAGAGACATTTCCAAAATAGAACACCTGCTTCTGCTCGATGCTCCGATAAAACACGTTTTTGTTTTATGATTTAGTAGCAGTTTTGATAAATATTATTTTTTATTATTCCCAGTGCTTCGAAATTTTTCTTGTCGTCATCGTCACATTCTTAATATCTTAATGACTCAGTAATTTGCCAGAGTTGAACTGAGTAAAGAAAGGAGTTAACTGTGTGAGGGGGTTAGGGATATAAACAGATATGAAATCAAGGGATTAAAAAACGAAAGCTTGAGACTGCTCTAATCCATTTGTACATGCTTTATGTATGCTTTGGATAAATATCATGCTCGACGAATGTTACTAATTGTGCGAAGAAAAAAGAGGCACTTTAATTTTATGGCAGTTTGTGATATTTTTTTTATTGGTCAGAAAATGCTCAAAAGATGAGATCAAGTGATAGACAGTTTCTACAAGCTAGTTCAAAGATTCCAGAGTAATAAATGATAAAATCTGATCAAACTCAAACAGCTTGGAATTCTGATATATTGATCTAGTTTGCATAGTCTCAAAACACCCCAGGATCCTATCATTTGACTTATATGGCAAGGACTGCTATATTTAGGGAAGAAGGGAGACTTTTGAATATGGATAGTTTGTATAATCCGGGTAAAATGCAAGTCAAATAAAATAAGGGGAAAATGTTCCGTAAAACTGAATTAGAGTTTTTGATAATTTAGACCTTCGATATCATCTTCGTCTTATGGATACAATGTAAAAATGCTTTGAATAATCTTCGAAGATTATTTCATAGATGTTACACTCTCGAGATAAAAAAGATAGGTCTCACCTTGGCAACCCATAGAGGCGGAAGGAAGTTGAGAATCCTAAGGATTTTTATTGTTTCAAAAACGCTTTTTTCATACGGCAAAAAATTTTAATTGTCCTTACCAACTACCTCGATATACATACTCTGGAAATTTTTCAGATTTTTAGAAGTATATACACACCGGTCATGTCGCTTTCGAGAGGGCCACGAGAAATAGGATAAACAAAACGGTAACTGTGAGTTCCATGAACGGGTCACTCTTCAAGTAAACTTCCTGATGTAATCGACCGAGGACTTCAAACTGTATAGTGATGTCTTCGGCTCAAAACATTGCCTTCAATTAGGTTCCAGAGTTCATCTATTAATAAATAAATTGGGTTGTCCAATAGTATAAAAGTAATGGGATTAAAGTGCATTGTTTAGGGCAAGGGTACTCATTGCTTAAAAGATCTCCATCGTTGTCTCATTTTGCCGATAAAGATAAATTTCTTACGTTAACAGAGCACTTCAATATAAATACGCGCATGCATATGTGCTTATCTCAAATAAGGAATTTAAAGGACTGTTTTATCATTTTTCTCATGGAGCCAAAAATATTTCATGCAGTGCAAACTAATCTTAGGCATTCTTGCGTAGGAAATTCATCACCTCCAAGTTAAGCTGCTTAAACTCAGGCTAGGCTGCTTAAATTGTTCTTTCTTCTGCTGCAAAGCGCAAAATATTTAAGTTGAGTAAGTTCAGCTTGGAAATGTAAACAAGGATGTTTATGTCATAGCAATTGGAAAACATAACAGTGTCCGAAAGCATACATCTTGATTGCATGAATTTCTACTACTCTTCTCAAACTCTTCTTAAAACTCTTAAAAAACGATGATACAAGCAAAACTTGCCAGTTACTTCATTATTACAAGAACTTGACTGTTCAAAATATCTGCAGCTTACTTATCATTCATTACATTCATAAATAAGGAATTGAAATCCAGGCAAAAACAGAAAAATACAGTTAGGTTTTGAGCAGTACTTTGCCTTTGCCTCCTTCTCCTTCTGTTGCTCCTACTCTTCTCATGTGCGGCTATTTGTGTCATCTTAGTTCATGATAAGAGTAACGACGCTGCAACTCAAATACATGAACATCTCTATTCTAGTCATTCTCGGAACCTAACATAACAATAACGTACTAAAGACCTTGAACAAAATCTTACTTCACCCCATTACGCAATTCAGTTTACAGAAAAATTAAGATAGTGATTGGATTAGTTGGAGTGGTAAGCTTGCTGAGAGAAAGAGAAGTGGAATCGACATGAAGAAGACTGCGTTATGATAAAATATCTCCTTATATCAGACTGGATATGTGACGTGTGAGAGGTGGAGTGCACCTTCTTTTGGAGCATGCTCAAGACAGACCAAATGATTCCAGGAAAAGTTAAAAATGAGGTAAAGATTTAATTTTAAATATTTACGTATTAAAAGTATTTTTTATGAATAAGTTTTACTCGGTTATTTATTTTTTAAGGAGTATCTGAGCAGTAGTATTGTCCACGGAGATTTTTGTCTGTTGTGTCATGATGCAATGACAATGATTCCAGATGGGTTTCTTGGGAATGCACCATATTACTTAATGCTTTTGCTGTGGCTGCAATAGATTCTTCTTTTTGGTTACTTGATTCTCTTCAAAAGACGTCGAGTCAAATTTGGAGGTTGAAATTTGTTTAAGAAATAAATTTAAATTACAGAGTGCTCAACCTGACATAGACAATATCATTGTCGCCGGAAATATCCTAAAAATATGGGACGCATTTGGAAAAATGAAGACTGAACAATTGGTCAACGCCGCTCCTTGTCGTAACAGCTCAGTACTGTCTAAATGTGCCAGTCTTGATGGCATCTCTACCGAACAAAGGAAATGAAAAATGAATCATTACACGCATCTAGGAATGAACTCCATCAGTTAAAAAATGTCAGATAAGACATCCAAGACGAACAAATTCACAATACATTCTTTTATATTCACCGAAGTAACTTTTAAGTAATTTTGTAACAGCCTTTTTCAAAATTTTAGACCCTCTTGTTTCCAATAGAGCTACTGTACCTGCTACCCTGTCAGTATTACTTGGTAATCTGAAATTGTCGACGCTTGTTGCATAGTGAAGGCACTGAAAATGAATAAGTACATGTAGTCCATTGCTGTAATTTTACTCTCACTCTCTCTCCGTGACCTTTATCACTGCTTCATCTTGGTGGGAACATAAAATTTAATTAATTAACAAAATTCTCTGATTTCAGGAGGACCGTACTTCCCTGCCAAGTCATAAATAAACTTTGTCCTTTTCATTACATCATGACAAGCATTTCAGCTTCCAGTTTATGGGGCAACTTGGTGCATCCTAATCGAAACCCACATCGAATAAATGCTGTAAAGCAGATAGATACATAGCTTCGCTGAGATATGAAAGGATTACAAG
>JAANSQ010000768.1:0-19277 GCA_036850885.1 Lepidocyrtinus dapeste | reverse complement strand
TTAATCTGTATTGGTCGATGATGATAATTACTTCAATTGTATTTTTAAACTATATTAATGTAATCTAGATTATTACCTATTCCTGAGGAGAAACTCACAGGTTGACTGGCCGACTCGCAGAGGGAATACTGATCACATAGAATGCATACGCTCAATCAAATCCAAATTTGATTTTTCTTGGGCAAAGTTTTATTTCACCTGAATGAGTATTTCTTCTCCGATGAAAACTGAATTCATAAGCTTTCACCAAACATTCTTGCAGCAAATGAATCATAAATTAAATTTAAATGTGTCAGCTTCTCTTGGATGTGCCTAGGTTACATTTCACAATTGGCATAATCAAATTTATGAAATTTACATGTTCTGCAAACTATCTCCGTTATAATATTGTGCAACAATACAAATTTGCGATAAGTTTCTAATTTTGATTGTATTTCCAGATATAACTAATTTTACTATTTACCAAGATCTATCTGAGATTTAAGAATAAGATTGCGGTTCACAAAATTAAGTTTTTGCTGGAGATAAGCGTTTGACATGAAAATAGTTCTGCCTACATTTATTTATAGACTCAAAACACTTGAAGCATTTTTACCATATTATATTTACAGTGACATTATTTATTCTTGGTACTTTCGGGCTTACATTAGTTTTTAGTCTAGTTATTGCTGTACATTTTCATTGGAATCTAATCCATGAAACATTTTTTTCGTTAACGTATACATTTCTTGAAAAATATTTTTATACAGATAGTCTTTGTACAATTTTATACTGTAACAAATTTTACGTTCGACAGACACGGGTTTATTACTTTCTTGTTTGTAAATTTGAATAAACTTTGTAAGCTTATTTGTCATTCCAACATAACTATACTTTTTCCATGAATTTGACTGGATTCAAACCAAAAGAGTGAGCAAAGTGATAATGTTGATACTTGAGGTGAATATAGGGAAAGACAGCAAATAACAAGTTTCTACGAAGTCATTGTTGTGCATTCAGTGGGAGGGTTACACTCGCTTCCCCGAATAAAATTTCATGAAGTAGAAAGCATGAGCTAAATTTTATATCATCGAACGGAAATCCTACGAATATTTTCTAGTTTTTGAATCATATCAGGAAGTATTACAACTAAATAGCTACACGAAATATGTGGGACAAATTGACTTACTTCGAAGAATCAAAATTAAAGGGGATCTTTGGTATCGCATATTTCCTTTAAATTCTATTTTTCACAGGCGTAATTGAGGTTACAGTAAAAAAAATAAGCAATTTATACGGAAAACCTTCGGTAAACATGCAAAAAATAACACAATGCTCATTGAACTTCGTTGTTTTGTTTCAGAATAAAATTGATAATTACGAATAAGGCGATTCATGGCGTGGAAGCAGCAAGGTCTGTTCACGAGAGATTGACCTTGTGAAATGATTATGAGAAGTTTTCCCCAATGAGATGAAGTGTACGGCTTTATCTTAAATGGTAAAAAAGTATATTACCTCGGAAAAAATTTCAACGGTATTATTCGTTGTTTAAATTGGTGCAGTTTCGTAATGGGGACATATGTAATTTAAATTCCTTTAATGAAAAAGTTACATTCCATATGCAGCTCTGCAGGTTAATTTGGCACATTCCCTTGCCATTCCTCGTTTTCATTTTTTTGTTTCTTGGTTGAGCAAGTAAAAGAAAAAAATTAAGTACGATGCGACTTTTCTTGCCAGGTGCTGGAACAAATATAGTTCAAATCATATACATTTCATGGTCAAAATATTTTTCAAGCTACAGACTACAGTCCTCGTTACAAATTATTGCATTCTAAAGGAATAGTTCGCAAAAACTTGTTCAGTAAACTCTAAATTCAATGAACATCATCAGCTCAAAAATTTCAGATAAGTTGCTTGGACTTAAAAGTAAACTCGGACGAGCTTATTAAGTGGAAGTAAGTAAAATGATATTTATGCTGCAGCTGTGGCTTAAAGCGTGCGATTTTTTTTAAAGATGTCATGTAATACAAGCTTTGAACTTGGAAAATGTCGAATAATAACTAATAAAATAAATTAATTGCTCATCATACAGTTGGCAGTATAGTATTGTTGCTTAACAGTTTATCATATATACAATAGAATTATGCTATTTTCAAATATTGCATTGGATATCATTTAACCGTTGCCGGCATTTGATCAGGTCAACTGCAGACTGAAGTGCCGGCAACAGTTAGTTTTGAATCTCTAATAGACAAAGAATCACTATAATATGTATTTAAAATCTTAGCAGAAAATAAAATATGTTACTTCTACTTCCTATGCATTGTCATTTTAATATTGAATCATTTCATTTCATAAAACATCATAAGAGCCACATCTTTCTCTAAGCTACTGACAATTCTAACTTTCCCTTACTTAGGTGTGACCTACCAGTTGGTAAAAATATAATAATAATTAAAAACCAACCTAATTTTGCATTATTACGTAATGCGTTTTTAACTACGCATTGTTTGGAAGCCCGTGCGTTAATGTGCATATAAAGATCATATTTAAGGTATTAATTAGCAGGATATAGGATATAGGTTGTAAATTTTAGTTTGATATTACAATAAATAATTAATAGTTCCGTAGAATGGGTAATAATTAAGAGTGTCAGAAGAAACTGTTCATTGATGCGATTCATCAACATGTTCACTTCCTTGAGCTAAAAAAGTGACCCAGGAACATCTGTCCAGGAGGCTCTATTTTTTAGCTGACCTTCGGTAAGTAATCGAGATTTTAAAAAATGTAAACTTTCACGCACAATTAGAGGTTCTTGAACGTTATTTGGCATAATTTGTAGAAAGAAATAAGAAAACTTTGGTTTTGCTTTGTAAATTCTGAATCTTGCACTATATTATACGTAGCTGAGCTGGCGAAGCAAGATTGGATTTAGTTTAGACGCTGTGACCCTTTTAAAGCTTTATTTCCTAATAACTTATCCGATTCATAAATGAATCAAACGTAAGTCACAACCCCTTACAAGGCATTGAAGTTTAAAGAATTTTATTTCTTAAATACAAGTAAAGCAAAAATACTTATATCAGAGTAAAACTGGCACGAATTTCGGACATCAAAGGCCCCTAAGTTTGGAAGAATGGACTGTGTTTAAGTTCGAATTTCAATGACCTCAAGCATGAATGCATTTTTTCCTTAACCTTCACTTCCACGTTGATTTCATCTGCATAATGTAATCTAATAAAAACCGCTAATGCTGGAAATGACATAGCTTCGCAGAGATATGAAAGGGTTACAAGATCTTAACTGAATCAGAGGGTTAGATTAATGCATGGAATGGAAATGAAGAATCCAAAGTGAATTATTGGAAAAAGACGATAGGAGCGCAATATTGTAAAGGAAATCAGATTTGCGGTAGGAGCAGCCGAATGGTTAGACAAAATCTATTAACAACAGCGTATGAAGGATAAATTTTATTTGTTAAATGATAGGGTATTGATTTATGATACGTAAGAAATGGTTAACAAGGAGAAATATATATCAAATGCACGAATGGGACATAGACCAATTCTGATTATAGACCAGCGTGTCACCAGAGGAGAACTGTACTCATACGTGGAATGTTTCAATGAAAGCTGTATGCAATTGAGGCAAATTTGCAAATGCTTTTTATTGAGTTCAGCAGCGGTTAAATGGCTTACTGAAATTTCCATTCAAAAGCAATAAAACCTTTATCAGTCCCTACCGCCTCAGGAGTTGACCTGAAGAGGTCAATTGTTATATGATTCTTGCTCAGGAGGTCAAAGGGTCTCGAATGAGCTACCACAAGCTATAGGTTGTCGTTTAAAAAATCATTGACCCTTGACCCCTGACCTCATGCGTGGGCCGATAAGGCCCAAGAACTATACAGTTATTTCTCATGTTTCAAAGTACCCATATACCAAACTTGAAATAAATCGGTTCTCGCGTTCGAGAGTTATGGCGCGAACAGACAGACGGACGGACGGACATGACGATATCAATCTTTACGTAAACTTGAGTATGAAGAGATACGCAAAAGCAAAGCTTTCAGATTCATTACAATTAGTAAGGAATATTTTACACTCTCAATCCACGCTTACGTCAATTTAGTGATGGTATTTAGCGTACTTCCGTTCTTATGTAATAACGATGTTTACAACATTGTAGTCAAATAATCTTATTATCTTTACGACTTAAAGTATGTTACGTAGAACTTTTATATTCATGGTTATTATTGGCAGCCTTGAGGTGTTTCGGTAAATAGCTTCATTAACTTAAACGCTTTGCTAATGTAAGTCATTCTAATTTAAACACCAGGAGCCATCTTGAAATTAGAAAACGCTATGTTCCGGCATATTTTAAACTTGGAAGTGCATGAACTGATACATACGGGCATACATACATATCTATGAATGGATTTGGCTAGAGTCGGGTTACGCACAAACTAGGTCAACCGATTATGTATATATTTGAATAGTATAATTGCGGCAGCTTTATTGTCATAAAATAACAATAGGTATTTCGTCTTTTAATGACATTTTGTTTTCAACCGTTGAACTCATGATTGTCGTCACGCTCGTTCACTTCATCATCTTCGCATTCAGCTTTTGCTCTTTCTAACAGATCCTTTAAAAAATAAATTTTCTTTTACAGTTGGCTCATGTTAATATTTAATCGCTCCACGATCAGAATTAAATTATCACGACATTAATTGCTGCGTGCAGAAAGATACAGGAAATATGACAGGATGTCGAAGCGTTAATCCAGACAACGCAGTGGAAGCTAATCTATTTGTTCCTCCAGAGGAGGTGGAAATAGATGAGGTTAGTGACGATACAGCCGTTGATGATGAGCTAGCCCATATCATTTGGCTTGACGTGGACGACTTAATTGAGCAAGTATACGCAAATCGGCTGACTCCTGATCCTGTTCGAGTGGGATTCATTGACGATGAGGGTAAGCTTATAAAATCGGCTGAAGACATAGAAGAGTTGAGAAAACAGATGGAAAGTGCAGAAGATCAGGAATTTTCTCCAATGCCTAATGGGAAAGAAAATATGGAACAAATCGAACGCGAACTGTTTGAATGGGTTTCTGGAAACGTGGAAGCACGAGTACAGCATCGTCAAACTCGTCTTATCGTGGATGAGGTAGATATGGCAAGGGAGATTCGTAAACAAAAGCGACTTGCAGAGTACCGTCAACGACAATGGAAAGCACCAACTCAAGCTGCTACCACCTATTTTGAGGAGGAAGACGAACAAGATGTGGAGGATTTTAACGCCGATATTCCTATTGCCAAATGATGTGCCAAGAGTCAGAATTGATATCAGGTAGCTATCCTAATCATATATTAGACAAGCATGTCCAATAAGGAACCCTTTACTCATTATTTATCAGTAATTACTAATATGCTCTTTTATAGTTTTGCTAACTCTGAAAGGATTTGGACTGAAGGATCATATAAAATACATGGTAGTATCTATTGGACGAACATCAAGAAGTAATGACAAATGTTATCCATAACATCTTTTAACTTTAATGGATCGTTTTCATTGATAGACCGTAATATATTTACCTACGTAATTCTGATAGGATTTATACCGATTATGTCATTAATTTAAGTTTTCTATAGAAATTTTTTAAGACTTAAGGAAACTATCTATACGTACAATAATTATTTAAAAAATCAAATGATTAAACATTATAATAAAGCACAATACGGACTACTTGGCTCTAAATTTTGAAAAAAACCTTTGCAAAATATTCTATTTAGACATGTTATATAATGAACATTAAATTTAGGCCAATGTGACAATAAAAATTATATTTAGCAGTTTAATGAAAATACTTGAATAAAAAATATTTGACTGTTGGGTTTTTACTTGTATTTATCGGTACTTTTGGTCGGCACCATTATATTTTTTTCGATTACTAAACATGCAGAAACATTCAAATTTTGTTTCAATATGGGCTGTACAATAAACTAACCCATTCCTTCTGTCTTCCAACTTTTGATGCTTAAACATGCTCATTGCAAAGCATACAGCTAGTTTTAGACCAGTTGTATTTTTTCTCGTATTTTTATATTGGCCTGGCTGTTTCGTTTGTCAACTGAGAAAATGTAATTATACATTTCTATGGGAAATTTTTCGTCTGCATAGGTCTCATTTAACTATTTGCAAAAATTTTGTTATGTACGTACAAGCTACATTTTACTAGGGGTATAGGTTTTCGGGCTCATTTTGACAATATTTGTTTGGTTAAAGGAAATGTCAAAGTTCTAATTTTGAAGGAAGTAGAGTATTCGTAAAAAAAAGTCTCTAGAGAAAGAACTCTTGCTAATAGTGCAAATGCTTGGAACTCAGGGAAAGAGGAGGAATATGCAACGCATAGTTTACGGTTGTGCGCATCATTATTTACGATATTTTGAAGAGAAAAAATGTTTACTGAAAAATGATTATAACCAGAAGGACGTATCCGAGACACTTCCGTGAGTATAATTCATGCATTCTTTTATTTCTTCACTGCATTTTTCATCAAGTTTCTCCCGCCACTGTGACTTTAGTGTGTTTTCTCCCTCAGGGTTAATTAAATTTTTCTTTCCATTCTAAATTTTGGAGGGAAGGTAAAAAAAAAAATTCTACTCAAATCTAAAGTAAGCTATTGGTGGCATGCACATGCAACGTTCTTTTTCTCTCTTTACTCTTGCTACCAATCTTAGTAGTCCATTGAATACGACCTATTCTTTATTTTATTCGCACACGTAGTGCCAACAGTAAACAAAGTAATGGCTTTTGAATTTTAGTCTTAAGATATGAGATATCGATTTCAATGAGTTATCGTTATCTATTTTCAAAAATTCATCTCTCTGCAAATTCTTCCCATTATACATTGTGCAGAGAATGAAACTGGTTAAGTGATACTTTTTATAATTAAACCTCTTAGTAAAATTTATGAGGCATGCTAGACTCCAGGCGGTGGATTTTTTCTGAATCCAACTTATTCGAAGGAAACAGCTATAAAATACGCATATTTCATGTTAACGTCACTAATTCACGAAAATCCTTGAAGTTATATAATATCCTCTGATACAGATTATCTTTTGCTAAAAACTCTCTTTTGTGAGAAAGACTTCATTGTTTTCGACAAACGACTATGAAGTTAATAGTAAGAATTGAAACTGCACTTAAACTGAAGTCGTAACGAAAGGAATCATACTGTGTCGTACGAGCAATTAGAAGAAATGTGTGCACTATAATAACATTTCAAGGTTTCAAGGTTTTCACACGATGGGGAGGCGTCCAAAAATTTCAAAAGAAAGAGTACTGTTTTCCCAGAGGATATCAAGCCCTCAAAGCAAGACCCTGAAGGCGTCCAGGTTTTCGTGGGTTGTGTGTGAATAGAATACATCATTAGAAACTGCCAGAATAAAGAGAGACTAGGTGACTCGAACATGAGAAGATTCTCACAAAACTTGGTTTGCTTGAATTTAGATGTGTGTGAAAAGTAAAAAGCATCAAGATCACAAAAAAGTCGGCAACCGCTGAATGGAATGCATTTTGGTTGTCCAAGAGGAATATAAGTGAGCGTTGTTGTCCAACTGCGGGAAAATATCATATCCAACGAGAATTCTTCTCGTTTCTCTTCATTTCTCTCCTTCCCTGCTCCTTTCCCTAAAAAACGTTCTAAACTTTTTCCAAGCTTTGTGTCTCCATTTCTTCGTACAAGAAGCTAGTGAAAGCACCGAACCCAGCTCAATCTGTCACTGGCTTTCTTTCGAGCTCCTCAACTAAACATTGGCTTCTCGCAACTGCTAAAAACACTAGAAACTCATCTTTTACCACGTTGCCCCAGTCCGAGTACACGCATAATCGAGATAACAAGCTCAGGGCAAAAACAAGTTTCTCATTTGTTTGACCAGCTTATTTATACTTGCCATATTTTATTTTTCAACTTTTCCCATCAATTTCCCCCCATCATTTTCATTTTTAAGGAGCTATTTCTACGTGTCTGTTCAAACAAATATTTTCATAAAAAATTCAATCCAGATATTTTGTTTAGGCTCCTGGTTTACTCTACGTTTTAGTCTGCCGGGTATTTTGCCAAAAAATTATTACCAAGGCTATATTCATTATCGTTATCATTGCAATTGTGGCTGCTTCCTCCATTTCCCCAGTTTTCTTGCATTGTTCAAACCATAAATTAGTAAAAAAAAAACCGACTTACATTCGAGCGAAGCTCAACGATAGTTGTTTTCTGCTTTAGTTTATACCACGTACTGTGAAGAAAATCTAGTAAAAGACGGAGAGAAAATATTTTATATTGGAGTGATTTGTGGCCTGAGCCACCCTCATCAACCTCTTTACTTAGGCATCTAACGATATACTTACAATTGGTGTTAGTAGAGAAGGAAGAAATAAAAAGCATCTAAAAAGACGGCTGCGGAAGAGAGCAGACCGTAAAAACGACCAATTCATTCTTTTTTCCAGTAATATCACAGTGATTACTATCCACCTTTACTCTCAAGCTCCAGCTTTGTTCTGAGAAAAAAAGCAAAAATATTACCAGAGACATTAAAAAACTTGAGAGATATTTAGCACATGAGTTGTTCACATGGTTGACTTCTCCACGTTGCAGAGAAATTGCCAAGTATTAACTTTGCTGGTAGATGACCTACTCCAAAAACACAAGTACCTATAGTAGATACATTTTATGCAAAACCTGGAAATAAATTAGAGCTCACTTTTGCCCTCACCAAGACTGACGTTAGTTTAATTCATCCCTGTTTTCCAACTTGAAGTAAGCTTGTGCAAACCCCGTCTAAACAATTAAAACCAATATCTGTCTCGTCTCTTCTTTGATTACACGGTAACGGCTTAAGTTAGTCAGGGAAAACAGTTGTAATCCAGCATCTAAATTATTACGTGACATTTAAGTATCATGCATGATTCATTCTTGTTTTAAAGTTGCAATCTGTACCCAAAACACTCTTACTCTCAAGAATAAGCTCTTTTGTCTTGATCATCTATTGTTATTCTCACAAGCCTAAGGTAAATAGCTTGTGGACAGAACTCCGTGTACGGTCTTAAAAAAGAAGCCTTAGAGAAACGTTCTGCGGGAAACAAGCCACTCGGGCAAGTGAAGTTTACAAGATCCAAATAGATGCTACAACTGTGACAAAGACTTAAAAAAGAACAAATAAAGTTTCTCCATACAATGTAAAAGACAAGACTCTCTTAAGAAGTGTTACAATAATAACAATCAGCTCGTCTTTGGAGGATTTAGGTAAACTACACACTGGTCGTGACTTGACTCCACGAGTGTTTTCTCAAGGTGAGTTCATTTTTTCAAGTATATATACAACACAGTAGAAGCACTACAGCTTATAAATACATTTGATTAGAATAAACCGAATGAGAATCAGCTTGAGCATGCATATGGCCCTTAACAATATAGGACCACAAAATAAATTACTTTTACGGAAAAACGAATTCCCCCTTTGAATATCTTTTTTGGCTCATAATATAAATATTTATACATTTGCTGAACCCGCTCGAGTCATTTCATTTTCGGGATTGTTTTATATTTATACGTGTTACCTTTACCGGGTTCGGATATCCGGTCTCATTTTCCTTGAAACTTGTCCGAGTGTTATGCATCTAGGGTCCAAGCAACGATGCGTAGGAAAATTTAACAGTCTTTGATAATTTCAACAAAGATGAAACTTTCTCTTTGATTTAGGTACAAAGAGAAATGAAATACTCTACAAATTGTATACCTTTTGGAAAAAATACAAGGGGAAAGATCTGTGCTAACATTTATATGTGGCTTTCTTGAATGTCCGAATAAAGTTTCTTGCTGCCAAGAATTTTTTTGCAATGGCTTACTCTTTGATGTAATAATAACATTACTTTTAAACCCCATGGATCGAAAGGAAGTATCATGAGGATGAGTATGGATAATACAGCTTCAAGCCCAAAGGTCTCACAGGAACAACCAAACGTTGAGTTTTCTCCCTCTGATAAAACCCGTCGCTGTCATAGAGCTCGGAATGATTTGAGCCATTTTCATTCCTTTTCGACATAACTGATTATTACCAGAGGTGCAACCTTTACGAATGTAGACAAAACTTATAGATGTTCCTTTGTTTATTGTTTTTGTGCACAAATCTTCGTTAAAAAATTTCTAACCGCAGTAACCAACGTTTAAGGAATCGGTGCCAAGCAAGTGTCCCACATCCGTACTGGGTCTCTGCCGAAATAATGGAAATGGTCATTATCCGTTCCTCAGTTTGGCCCTTTGCTCTATTGATTGAGAACGAACTTATTTAACTCCATCACAACTTTGACTTTAATGCATTGGCTATTTATTTAGCGTAAGAGAAAGCTATAGAAAGGTTATGTGGAACCAAATAGAAGGAAATATAAAGGCAATGATAAGAGTTGCAATTTTCTGAAAAGGCACTCAGCTTTTCATGGTTTTACTGTTTAGAAAAAGATTTGTTCGAATATTAGATGAAAACTCGTACGCTGGAAAACGTTTTGGCAAGTTACAAACAAAAATGACGGGGCTATTGACAAAATTCCATGTAGTGAAAGTATTACTCAACTCCCATCACATTTTTCCTTTGGAAGAGAAATGATTCTGATTTTGTTTACTCATCCATCCTCCGTTTCCATTTCAAAGTCATCTTACGTCTCTGTCACGCCGTCGCTACCACATCTATTTAGAATGGACGAGTGTCTACGGTTTCAATGCCTATAAATATGGACAATCTTGATAGGTTACACAATCGAGGCAAGCTGCACCATATCTTATTTCTAAGGTTATTTTTGATGCTGACGACGGTGTAATTATGTGTTGGCTTTGAACGCACAATCTCTAATGAATATATTCATATGTCATTATAATTACTCAAACCATCATGATAAGTACTGGTGCCATTTGAAGAATAAAAGGCGCTCTTTCATGCAGATGAGATAAAAATGTAATTCTGCGGAAACACGAGAAAAGCTGGATGTTTTCCATAGTATACCGTTATCAACATACTCCTATACAAATTAATAACATTGAGTGCTCAAAATTAGCGACTGATGTCATGTGAGAGCTAAAGTATTTAACAGGCGAGTAAATTTCTTATTTTAAATGATTCCCGAAGATAGTAAACATTTTGACTTATGAACAGTGTCAAAAGCTTGCCATTACCCTAAATCTTAAAAAAAATATTGCCTTATCTACTTACGTTTCCAGATTCAGATTCTATTCATATTATCTCCGTTTGATTCTCCGATTTGTATTCAACTAATCAACACTACAGAGTTACGACTAAACAATCGAAAATTAAACATTTCTCTTACTTCTTTGAAACATGTAGGTCACTTCAATTTAAGAATTCTAGGTAGTGTTGAAAATATGTTTGCAAGATTGGTTAATACGATAAATTTTTAAAAAGATATTTTTACTCGTTATAACGCTGCATTTTTGATATGTGTAAATGATAAATCAGTGAGAACAAATGACGTGAAAAGATTGCTAAATTTTCAGCTTTATCTGTAATGGATGATATACATAAACGATTAAAGACAGCATGACTATGACACAGTATGGAACTATAGATGGTAAAAGCGAACATAATTATTACAGAATTTTCCTTTTGATTAAGAGAATCAAATAAAATAGACTAAATGAATAGAGAGCTTAGACAGTAGTAAAAAGCCTTGAAAAACAATCTTAACAAAATCTCCACCACAACATTAACGACTTCTTTTATTTAATAATTTCTGTAGAATCAGGACTGTTTCCAACTTTTAACTTTCACTCTAGCTTACCGGATCTCGGCAAAACGTTCACCCAGGTTGACTTCAGGAGAACTGATAAAGGGAGAAGGTTCGAGGATAATTTGTACCTTGACAAGTATAAACTTTTCAGAAGAATAAAGAGCATGCACCTCGCTCCTAAAAGAAAGAATTTTTAGGAGTAGGAGACAGGCGAAGCATTGGGTCTTAAACTTGTATTTACTCTTCAGGCGACATTCTTGATCTTGATTATATACACACATTTAATCATACTGACGATCGGAGTATCCTACAGAAATAAGCGTTACGAGTGAAAACCGCGATTCATCTTATTCTTTAAAGGCTGTGCGAAAGTTTGAGAACATTGAACGTAACAAAACAAGGAATTGCTTTTGCCTCATTTACCAATTTTAAAAGTTATTTTTCGCTCGCTTGAATACTGGGAAATTTAACACAGAAGAGACTTTTTTGTCTTGGTAAAGAAGTTGTCGCTTTGATAAAAAATCGATCTCATTGATATTGTAATTTTTAAATTAAGGCATATACTGAAAATCAAGAATAACTCTGGAGTATGTCATGTCACTTTCATCTCACTAAATTTATGTTCTGATTTTGATCCATCAGCATTCCTTATTGTGCCGGGAGGAAGATTACTTGAACACAGTCATCAATAATCATTTCCATCTATATCGGCTGACTGTTGACGAAGCTCAAGACGTGGATGAAACACGCGCTCAACCCAAAATCTACGAATCCAATCGCTTAAGACAATCTATAAAACCTAACTCTCTTGACTTGTCTATCTTTGCGTAGTCAAAGAAACAAGAGTTCGGCATCTGTACGTTTCTAACTACCTTAATCCATCCATCAAGGACAGCAATAATAAACCTTGAAGGAAGAGGAGAAATGGCAGTTACTACTTGTGAACGGAATTCATCTTCATCGGTTGGCAATGTCTCTCATCCACCGCCCTCTTCGAACTGTAGCAAGTCTCTTCGACGTAAATGGGTTCACGAGAAATGGCTAATATGGATTACCCTCTTGTTCACATCTATCTTGCTTGACTGTAAGATTCAGTTTTCTTTCAATATTTCATGATTACTTTACAATGTGTCTTTGCTTGTCATCCTTTGTTTAATATGGAACGCTGGCTATGGAATAGAAACTCGTACTTTATTTACTCGAGCATGTACACGAAATGGTTTGGTCCTCATATTTATTTTGTCAAAGTAGTAGTAATAAGGTTATATTTTCTCATTTTTTCTTTGTGCGGGATTTTTCCTATCGTTTGGCATTCGCTTAGTTTGGGAAGAGTAAAAGTTACTACGTAAAGTAGACAGGAAATAGACAGGCTGGAAGGAAATGACGTTTTCTTATGATGAACAAATGAGATGCAACTCAATCGCACATAGACTGAAAATGTATCAGGTCAAGTTTCCTCGCAAAATATACTCCGCCTAAATATGCAGGGATTTATTTGTTTGAATCAGAGACGATTGAAAGGCATGTGTATGACCTATTTAAAATTTGAAAGGATTCTATATATTTTAATAGCCCATTTTACTTGGCTTTACACTTGTCAATCACTTCAGTGACATTTCGCTTCGTTGTTTGCTTTCTCAAGTGGCAAACAATGATACAATTTTAATTCATCTCCCCAATACGTAGAACTAAAGATGTTTGCAATTAAAAATGTCAATTGTTTACACTTTGGCAGCAACAAAGCCAAAATTCAATTTTGAATTCATCAATGCCACATAGAGGCAAGCATGTATATTATTGAACTTGGGGCTTTACTCTTGTAAATAAGTAAATTTCGTTCGAATTAGGTTAAGGATGATGTAGATGATAAGTTGAAAGTAATTGGGTGAACTGAAAAATAAGCGAATGGAGAGACGAGTTCTAACACGGAGCAGTATTACGCCTGGAAAACTAACCATAGTTACAAACGTTAAAATATCTTAACATGGATCATTCAATCTTTTCTGATAGTTGACTTTATTTTTAAAAAAAGGAGCCGCAATAGTGAGGTTTCTAATTATGTGCACATGAAATATTCGTAACACTTCAAATGGTACCTATGTAAGTAGTATAATCTTTCCCATTCCACTGACGTGAGTAAGCTCCTTCCTGTGTCGTTAGATATGTGAAGTATGCTAAATGCTTGTAGCTCTCAGAATAATTCATTTAAATTTTTCGTGAAGAGTCTACCGACGAAGGAGACTTCAAAAGATGCAAGTTGAAAAAATAGATTAACAGTTTGGGTTCGCCCACACGCATTTAAATGACGGCAGACGTCTCATTGTCAGACAGTATTATCCCACTTTCAGTTTTTGAAGCGATCCAGAATTAAAATTTAGAAATAAATTGTCTCGGCCAGATAGCTCAAACCAATCCACCAAAAGACTAGCTCTAGAATTTAATAAACGCAGTCTAAATAACATGTGCAAGGATTTTCTCGGCGTTAACGAAAAAGGAAAGTGTAAAGAGGAAGTGGAAACTGTTGAGTATTCTTTGCATCTGTCTGATAAAATGTGCTGACTAAATTTGCATAAGGTAAGAGACTCCTACCTCAAAAAGCTTAAGCGTGTCAATTTATTCATTGTAAATGTAATTTAGCATACGAGTAGTAAGACTTTCGGTTATTACTCCCCGCAACTTTATGCAAATGGTAATGAGAGCCTTTATACATATCCACTCAAGGAAACATTTTCATAAAGAGAACTGTGACAGATGGATTTAGAACTTTGGTTAAGTTTTTTACATCAATTTTAATAAGGTCTCAGTCCTGAGAAATCCAAACCAAATTTTACAGTTTTCCTTTGCCTAAAACATAGTAACCTTTATGATTCTTATTGCTGAAATCGATTTGTAAAAAATGACGCCTGTTTATTTGTGTCGCCAGAAGAAGCCATTAGAAGAGACAAAAGTGCATTATTACAGCAAGAATTTTTTCCAAGGATGGATGTCTTTATTTATTTTTCTGAATTGGCCTTTGAGAAAGTGGGTGGTTTTGGATAGAGACAGCATTCCGAGGCTTTCATGAGCTGGTTGCTGGAATCATGGCTTATTTTTATTATTATTTGGCCCAATGAACAAAATCATTTATGAAGTAAATATTCTTAAAGAATAGATATACTCTGACGAATAAGTATCGGTTTTGAAACAATCTGTAGGCGCAGTGAAGGTAAAACCAGAACATCTTTCTAAACCTCTGTCATCTTGAATCCGACGGAATTAAAGAAGTTCAAAAGAAGTAGAATTTGTTCTCGTCTAAACATGCCCATTATTTGTTTTGCAAGTGTCTCATAGTAAGCAGTAGCTGTACTTGTGATGGAGAACATGGGACAGATTAAGCGCAGTGTATAAAGAAACACATTCTTATACACTTATAGACTTTGTAATAATATGATGGGTGTTAACCTGCTTTTTAGGTAATGCATGTGTCATGTTTTTCCTTGCCGGATTTTCCTTTTCCCATGTGCACTTCATTCGTAGCCTAGGAAATCGGACCACTATGACTGATTTTTTGTCTGTCTGTCCTTCGTTAAACATTAGCTAAGATGTACTAACTTACCAGTGGAGTAGGGAACAACTCAACCTTGATGTCAACGTATACAATATATTAGAAATGAATTTTCATTTTCCCATTAAAGTTAAGCGAATAGTGCAGGAGTTACAGAATATTGCAAGTTTGACTCCTTTTAAAACGGCGATAGGTTTATTTTTTAATTTAACTACTACTCTTTCAAACCTTTTAATTTAGCAACTTCAGACCAAAATAAATTTTTAATAGGCTTGATCTCGTTTCCACAAAACAAATTTCGATCGTGTCGCGTTGGCTTAAAATTTTCAAGTCAATATCGTAAAAATAATGTTATGGTTGACGGACGTTTTTTTGTCAATAAGCTTTTTTGCGAAACCTAAAAGATGCAGATTCAGATTCAATTACACTTCTTCCACTCCATTTTATATAGTATATTTTAACTTTCACCGCCACGCTAGGTCAAATCCATAGCCAAGCCGATAACTAGATCTGCGTGCAGCCAATCCGTTAAAATGAAGTGCATACATTTCTGAAATCAATGTAGAAAGATTATCACCGCGGATTCGAATGGCTTGAATGAAATAGCGGGAAGGGGAAGTGCACTCAAATTGAGGTGTGTCCATGTATAAGTAATCGGTCTATAGTAGATAAGACCGTAAAAGCTGCTACATTCCCATTTTTTCCTTGCTGAAATTTTCTAAATATAAAAAGAAAGCAAGTATATAAATTGAAAGATTGAGAGCGTGCAATAAATTTTATTGATATCAAAATTACTGACCATCATCATAAAATTCACATTTATGGAGTTTCATGGGCCCCAAAATCGATCTTCAAGAAATACGAGGTAGAATAACGGCAATAAAGAGGAATTCTTTTAACATTTTAATCGACGAACGATGTTTGAAAGTATTTCCTTCAAGAACTAAGTGAAAGTTTATTGGAAGTATAATTTGAAAAGGTTTTAAGTAGCTGAGCAAAATTTGAGTTTTTTTGAGGAGGGGGCGATTGTTCTAGGTGAACCATTTGAGGGCAATAGGAGAAGNGAGCAAAATTTGAGTTTTTTTGAGGAGGGGGCGATTGTTCTAGGTGAACCATTTGAGGGCAATAGGAGAAGGAGGGCAATTTGGAGAAGATATAATAGATCATTATCTATTCTATTATAAACTATGTTATGACTTCTCGAGTGAGATGTTTGTTATGACGTCGTCAGTAAATAAAAATGGATTATGTTGGACAAAAGCATAAAAATGTTAAACCTTGTAACCATTTCTATTACACATTTCGAAGACAATAGGTATGAAAAGATCATTGAAGCATTTCAGGAGGCACCAGTAACAGTTACATGCGTTTCATTGGAATGGCAGCATATTTTTCTATCCTGGCTCGTTTCATGTCAAAATACGCTGCAAATTTTATGGGTGACTTGGCTCCCTAGTATTCCTCCTCATCAACTTCATTTTTTCATCGGAAGTCAGATACTTACAACATTCTTGGAAACGTAGGTAAAAGTGGGTTTCATGTTTCACTCCAGTTGCTGAAAGCCTTTAGACTTTTGACTAATGCAGTACAATCACAATCCTTCGCCTGAGTTTCCCTTTTGCATAAGTATACATAAGTAAGTATTGGCATTTCAAGCCGTCGTTTTAAAGGCATTGTTGAGGTGTAAAACGGTGATTAAATTATTCTACAGTCAAGCTAGTAAAGTCAGTAATATGTTCCAAAAAAAATTAAGTACATGCACAAATTACTCTATCTGAACTTCTATTGAGATCGAGTCAATATGGGTTGCATACCCGCATTTTCTCAAAGCATCCCTCATTTCTATTCTGGTACGCCTAAAGGAAAACTTGTTCGAATTCGGCTCGCACTGAGTTCAAGTCATCTTGTGTTCCTCTTGAAAATTGCTAGCAGGTTAACTACACGTGATAGGAAAATAAACTTGTCAGAGTCGATTCGTTGTTGGTTCTTATACTTTACCAAGGAGTTTTTTGTCAAGACGTTGAAAAATACATGGCCTAACTAAAATTTAGTTTACACTTGTTTCTTTATAAGGGACAGTGCTTTCACAAATAAAACGTACATGTATTCTCTTAAACGTGCAGGTTCCGAAACGTGAATTATTATTTTCTGTATCACCCCTGTTAAGCATGATTTTAGTGAGAACTTGGCTCAGTTGGCTACGCTTATGAAAACCGAAATTATTTTAACGTCCTTGGAAATTCCGTAAAACCCGGGCGTGGGCAACCGCCGAATTGCTGGCTCACTGTACATGTGCCGTAAACGTACGGAAGATTGGGCCCCGGACGCTAGGCACAGTTAACGCTAGACCGCAGGGTTTTACGGAATTTCCAAGGACATTATGTGTATTAAACGTGTCTCGTTCATTTACTTATGAATGGAATGCAAGACACTTTATATTTTACGGGTTGCTACCAAATATATTTGGGTATAATAAATAAAAGTGAAATTTAAACCACTCTCGTTACCCAAAGCGTTTAAAATGAAATCTAGACTAAAACCCACACAAAACTATTTGTATAAGAAAGTATAACAGACTCAAAATTTTATACTATTAACTTAAGCTTATTTTCTATCGGAACAATCACATACAATTGTGCTCCCTGCATTACAACTTTTTACAACCTGATCAAAGAGACAATTTATGGGAAGCTTTTCTCAAATTTATTACACAGTACATTGAATAGCATTGTTTTCTTTTTTAATTTAATCGAAATTCTTGAGACCTTTATGAACATCTCAATGTAGGAAAAAGCTGAAGTAGTCTCAAACTATATCTTTGCTAACACTCTTCTCAGTAGGAAGAGGTTGTGTGCAACTTCTTTTGGAGTTTCATATAAATGGGAAAGGAATACCAGACCATTTTTCTGTGATATTGTCTGTGACATAACAAAAACTTGAACAAAGCACACTTGCTTCAAAGTCAAGAACCACTTGTCTGTCTAAAATGAGAATAGGAACTAAAGGGTTGCATGACTTTCCTTTTATATTTCTACCAAAAGTATCTTGCGAAAAGAAACGGTTTGTTCAAGAATTTGAACGCAATGTCGCCTCATAGGGCTCCGCTGAAAATCACTCAGATTATGAATAAAAACATGTGAAACCAAGACATTGCGAAATTCGTGTAGGAGTGAAACAAGCGTGTAATTTAACGTAAACCTGTTTCGCTGTAAATTTTATTGGTAGGCTTTCATTTTTGCATAGAAATGGCTACGAGAGTTTATTTTATGCTATCCATTCATTTGAATATGTGAAAGTTTGACTGCAGCCACATAAAAAATTGGGTTCACAATGGTGCGCTCTTTTACAGAGTTTAGTTTGTGTTTGAAATTAGATTTTTTTACATAAATTTTATGTTGTTCAAGTTTTTTTATATTGCCTGTCCAAGTTTTATACGTAAATGCCCTCCCACCAAAGAAACTTCGTTATTGGTCAGCAAGCCAATACTAAAAACGTGTCTTTCAAAATAAACTTAGGTAACGTCCATTCATCTAGGATTATGGATTGTTTGCAGATTGGAACAAAATATTCTCGTGATTTATGCATATGTAACATCGTTTTTTAAGATCCTAGGTCAAGATTTAGGTGGAAATATCTTTTTTGACAACTCTTAAGTAAAGTACGCTGATGCCTTTTTTCGATCGAAATTTTATCGTTCGAAAAAATAAAAATGCATAGAGTTTGGGAAAAATGCGATTTGGGGCGAAGCGAAAAATAAAACTTAAAATTCCACAAATTTTTCGTCGTGTCGTACGCTGTGATTTTCTTACTTTTCAGCGGAAAAATTTGTTCCTTCGCAGAGAAGTAAGATTGGAGAGTATTTGAAGGTGTTTTGAAATTGATTTTTAACGTTGAGGAGTATGATGCTTGACTTGTGCATTTTTATCATCAAAAAATAAGAAATATTGCAAATTCAA
>JAANSQ010000767.1:0-19296 GCA_036850885.1 Lepidocyrtinus dapeste | reverse complement strand
TCGATTCGAAGCTAAGGGAATAGGAGCGTTCTTTCATGCCTCATTTCTCCCCTATTGAATCAAACGAGGACAGATATTTGTCCTGAGAACGTATGCTTAAGCTAACAACAATTTCACTAATGACACAAGAAACTTAATAAGGAAGAGTAGGGAATTGGAAAGAAAATAAAAAACTAATCGTTATTTAAAACCTATAAAATCTTTTATTTCCGTAGATTTGTATGTACATACTAATTTAGTATAGTACCCTCCAACAAAATGAAGGATATGGAGGTGTACTTACTCCTGTAATTCTAATTATCACTTGGAGCTTAGCATAGAGTCTGAGCTACTCTAGAGTCTAGAGTCTCAAGCCTTTTTTTATGTTTCTTTGATAAAATACACGCTCCATTTCCTCATTTCTCTAGTAAATTGAATTATGTATTTTTTAATGATTACGTCAAGTATATGACAATACCAAGTGAGTTGCCTCTCTCTCCTTTCCGTTTTGTCTACCTTTGTAATTTAATCTGCTTGATCTATCTGAGGCATGCATGATGAGGAAATTATCAATCCGGAGAAAATATGTTGAAAGCGGGACAAACTGGAAAAGTGGAAACGTTATATGATTATAACAACGACTGATTTGTCACAAGGCTCTTTTTTTACATTCTCCAGTTCCTGGTACTCATTACGAGGAAAAAACTTTTTGTCAAGTTTTAATCTTTAATTATGTAGTGTATTTTGAGACGATACATGTCTAAAGTGTTGAAAAGAGTTTTCCATATAATTTAGAGAATAACGGATTATTTATGTAAAATACCCATGGAATGGAGAATGGAAAGTATTTAGAGTTAGTAAAAGTCAGTGCTTGGCATTATACTGTTAACTTTAACAAACTTTTTAAATAGGTGATGGTTTTACTCTAAAACCGAACCGAAAACCGAACCGAAACCGTCGAAAAAACCGAACCAAAACCGTCGAAAAAACCGAAACCGCAACGTCCCTAGGCATTATACTGTTAACTTTAACAAACTTTTTAAATAGGTGAGTATCTGAAAATAATCAGTTTCAAGAATCAAGCATATTTTTAGAAAGAAGCTTTTTGTTTAGTTCGTTAACAATATTATCAAAACATTCTATTTGAAATATTAGTTTACCTTCATCCCGAGTATATTTTCAATTTCCTTATCCTTGTCCTCGATAATAATGACGCTTATGATGCTTTTGTGAAATTATAATTTCGTTTGGATTGAGAACATTTTTTTCAGAATTCAGTACAAAAAGCAACTCAGCCCCAATTTGAATTTGTGAGCAATAAAGATATTATGATACCACTATACCTTCCGGTTTTTTTTGGCTTGTAATTTTCCACCCTTTCTTTGAAATTATGGTAAGAAGAGAATAAAAAATGTGTATTAATACATTTACAACATGAGAATATTTATGTATACGTATTCAAATATGCAGAGTATACAATGGTTGTAATGTATCTTGATACAATTGTAATTACGGTGAAAGCATTCTTAATTTGAGAACATTTTTCATTTCCTGCTGGTTCAAGATAAGGCTTAGCTTTGTCATAAAAAAAACTACATGTCCCTTTGTTCCAGCTTCATTGTAATAAGCGAAAAGTACATAGACATAATTATTCTCCTTTTCTAATGCCTTTCCCCTCCGCATCACAATAATAATCATGCAGGGAGGTATCCCTCATCTCACACAATTTTCAATTATCCTTAGCATACAAAAAGGTGAAAAACAATGAACCCACTTGTAATTTCTAGAAAAAAATCTAGAGGATCATGTAGAGCTCTTGTCAGGTGGAAAGCTCTTTTACTTCATAATGAACTAAACACACACGCGCGATCCTATTCCAGTTGGACGATGATTTCACAAGGTAGTGCATAATTAAATGTGTGCATGCGATGTAGGATTGTAGAACCTATCCGGAATTCGAAGAAAAAAAACGAAAAAAATGCTCTAAAACAAAAGAAAAGATCTGATGAAAAGCACTCATTTTTATTATGATCCCTCATGTAAATATTAGGAATTCCGTAGGAATACCATCATCCCCAGCAGTGTCTTCTGGAAACTTCCCATTCCCCAGTCATCTNACTTCCCATTCCCCAGTCATCTTTATCAGCCTTTCTCATTCTTCCCTTAATTTTTAGCAATAATGAAGATTGTATACCAAGGAAGAAAAGAATATAATCACTAATTATCCCATCCTCCATTAGCATCTAGTTTCTATTAAGAACATCACCACCCACCCGCATCGCTCCACAAAGCAATGGCCAAGGCTACATCTGAACACTCATTTTCCTTCCTTCAAGGAAAAAAATCTCCAGCATTTATTGCTGCCAACTACTATAAAAATGCATGTACACAGCTAACAAATCTCAGCTTTCTTTTCCTTTCTCTAAAAACGAAAGTAAAAGTAACAAAATTAATAGGTATTTTACATGATTTTTTCTCTTTTCCTTCAAATATGTTACCAGATGCACAATGGTCTCATTTTGTAAAACTATAATCCATAAACGTACACGGCTTTCTTTATATCCCAGGGCACCATTAAAAATCTGGAATATAGTACGATGCAATGTGGCACTATAGGCATCTCACGACTCAACTTTCATTTCCTCCTTAACGTTTTCCCTTTCTTGAGTCTAACATAGGTACACTGTTATTTTAAACATGAGCAAATGAATAAAATGTTCATTATTTCTCTTGTACACACAATATCAAACGCATTTAAACTAAAAGAAAGAGACAAACGAAGCTAATGTCTCGAAAGAAGAAAAAAGTCTCATCCATCTAACACCAAGCATACCGCATCGTTATACCACCAGTACAAAATTATATAATATATGCTAACTACTAACTATCTCCAATTTCTTAGTTTTCAGCCAACCGTGAAAAAACGAGTTTCCATAAAAATCTAATATATACTTTAGTCAAAGACTAATGCCGACTATGTTCATCTAAAGCACTTTATATTTGCCTTTCATTCCCTTACACAAAAGACCTTCCACTTTCTCTATTCTTTTCTTTTAAAAAAACTGTAAAACATTTTTATAATAAAAAACAGATCTTCTTTCTTTTTCTCAGGAGAGATTCTATATCTCTACCTTATTCATAGTGGAAAAAAAATTGCAGTCTAGAGTTTCTTGCATTTGCTTGCTCATCTTCTCAGATTATAAAATGGTGAATTGTGCTTTATACTGACTTGGCTTTGGATACTAAGAACTGAACTAACCCATTACGACTACTTATAATAATAGTAATAGTAATGATGACGATAATGATGATAATAATAATAGTATAAAACTCTAGCCACGTAGCCAAACTAAGGTTTTCCGCTTTAACTACTTCCTTGCCTTTAGTAGCTTTTTTCGCTCTCGTCTTACTTTCTTTTATACTTACCTTATTAAAAAGGCTCTTCTTTTACAAAAAAGTCTTTTTTTCAAGTAGCGAAATGGAGTGTATATATAAACCTATATTATACCTTATTTGATATCTTCCTGAAATATGCATACCCATCAAAGTTTTTTTTGTGAGTTTTTTGTCTAAAAATGAGTCTTGGAGCAACAGAAAACAGAACTTTCATCATCATCATCATCCAGGGAAGCATCACAAGCTAGAGAAATACAATTACATTCATCGCGCTTCAGCTTTTTCTTTCTTAGCTCAAGTTAGTCGTTATTCGCTCAGATAATAATTAGATCGAGGATAATGCAGGGGAAAAAAATCTGGGTAGGAAACCAGAGCCTGTAGAAAAATAGTGGAGGTTTCACTTTTTACATTTCTTATAAGCTGATGCTTCGTGCCCGAGTTAAAAATGAAAATAAGATGAGCAAGACCACGTTATGTATTTGGAACTGGTAAATGAACTCGTGTTGGAGAAGCGGATGTGAGGGTAGTTTATACGTAATGGGATGAAAAGAATACTTTTAAATGATAATGGCAATACTCTATTACTTCAACAGTTTAGTTTTCTTTATAGCCGACCTGTGATGAAGTGTATACGCGAGGAGGATTTACACACTTTATTTCATGTTGTGGATTTTTTTCTCAAGATGGAAAATAGATTTTTCAAGAGAGGATAGGTTTTTGCTGTGCTCATGTTTCCCCGGTCCATTTCTTTGGGTGGCTTTCATTCGATTTCCGTTTATTAAGAGTGCGCTCCCATAAATTGTTAAATTGTCAGTTAGAAAACGGATTAAGGACAATGGGCATATTTGCTATTTAGAATTGATATAGATACCTTCTATTGTTTGCGGTGACGAGATTCATTTACCTTAAAGCATCTGTATCAAGCCCATCAAGGTGGCATCTGGTGTTGCTTCCGTTTCAGATCGGGATGATCTCGCAAAATACATTTAAATATTACACCATTGTTATGGCGTTCTACGCATCTACTCTAATTCTACTACGGAATATGAGGCTTAAACTTAAAGCGGCGTCGAAATAAAACATGTTTGAGGATTAACATAAGCCAACTACATCCTCTTCTGAACTGTCTAAGTAGTAGAATTAATTTTTCTCCAGCAAATTATTACAAAAGGTTAAAATTCCGTATATCTAACTAATATGTAATTCTTATGCTTTTGCGCTCTTTTATGTACAGAACAGTACGATTTAAATTTTGAATTATAGATTAGAATAAGATATTTAGTTTTCAAAGTGTACCGTTTTTTAGGATTTTGTAATTGACGGCACTTTTGGCATTCATTTGGACCTTCTTTAATGCAGCGGATTGAATCCTTCGTTCCCATGTTTTATAGCACTTACATAGATTTCCTCATCATAATCAAAATTGTGCAAAATACATTACAATAAAATAAAATGCAGGAGGATGCAGAACAAACATAAAATCTTCACTTCCATTTCTTTCTTTGCTGATATACCTTTTGTTTCACCCTTTCGTCTGGAGAATGTCTTTGAGTCTTTTCAGAGTATATGCAACGTACGATATGGATGTACTTTTGTACATTTTTTTTAGCTCATTTTACATTGCGATGCAAGAAATGTTCCGTAGCTTCTTCAACATTTTTTCGTACTTCTTACGAGTCCCATTAGAATGCTTCAATATTCCTAATTCGTGTTCTTCGTTTTTCCCTGTCTCATATGATGCCGAGAGGAGAAGGTTCATACCCAAAATAAAAAATTCTCAAGATCCTCTCTCACTTCCTTTCACTCTTTCCACTGTGGCTTCTCATGTACACCCAAACATAAAGTTGTGTATGGTGTTAGCTAGTTATGATAATGTTCTTAGATGATGGCATGACCATAATAAGCATTTTACTACATTTTTTACAACAAGTGCGAGCCTGGAATAAAGTGTAAGTATGAGAGAAAGGATCAGTGAAAGCTAGACGTTCACAGCTGAAGAAAAAAAGTTTTAAGGAGGATTTTTTTTCCTCCCTTATTTTACAACACTCCCATACCTCCACCAAAAACCGAACCAATTGTGATATTATTGATGATATAAAACTTTTTTTTTTTACTTTTTACTGCTGCCTTGTTACCACCAGGTCCCGAACCGATCTAGGATCCGGGTCCTTGCGGTATTTAGTTGTTTGGAATGAGCCTCCTTTTTATAACTTTGGGTTTACAAGGAATATAATAGTTTTTATTTGGATGGAGATGAAATGGCGATGGGATGAGGATACATTCATATTTTTCCAAGGTAAGCTGGAAAAGTCTTAGTCGTTCTAGAAAAGTGCGACTTTTCCTTCAATACTCAGTCATAGTATTTCCTTGTGTGATGTGTTAACCATGTTCTTTGAATTTGTAAGTAGTCTTGTGTGCAGAGTGGAAACTGCTGAATAAAAATAAGAATAAATTCTTCCACACTTTCTCCAGTCAGGCTTCCTCTTTTCGCTTTTCATAATCTTTTTTGCATATCATATCATATGCCACCATACGGAAATTTTTTCCTAAGTTTATACCCTGCACATTTTTGTCCTTTTTGCTTTGCTTGTTGTTGCACTTGTGCTTTGGTTGTCTCTCTCTGTCTTATTATTATTCTAATATCTTTTTCATAATGGATGTACCTTAGGAATGTTGGCAAAAGGCTTGAGAGTGTATATTGACAGGAAACGAGAGAAAGTGCGGAAATCTCCATGTCCCAAACCTGTTTTGTATTCTTATCCAGACGTCTTCGAGCCTCGTTTCCGTCTTACGAGAGAAGAAAGGAGGATGTGCAAGTTTTTTTAGAGTTGAAAATAAATATGCGCTGTTAGTTTCCCCTCTCGTCAGATTTTTTTTCCCAAGTTTTTTTTTCTCCAGGATAAGTATGAGTGTATACCACACTTTGCTGGAATAATAATGAAAAATGAAGCAGCTTTATTTTGTTGAAATGATATTTTTTTTTGCATGGGAAATAATGTTATTAACGCTGTATATATTTGGGACAGTGGCGGGGAGGAAATTGCTATGGTCCATGTAGCGGGTAGATTTTTCGTAATAAAATTTGAAACACGTAGCAGATGTTTCTAGCTAGTTTCGCCTTACATAATGGTCTACGAGGACTACATAAAAAGGATGAGAATGTAGGAGGTATGCACATAAAACGCATAAATTAATTGTATCATCTTTGTACTTTATTGGGTAAGACTATTTTATTTAATTAATTGTCCAAGTGCTTTATTTCCTTTAGACTATTTAGCGATCAAACAGAGTCGTTTTTTAATGTTTCAATATCATCATTTATTACGAATGGGAGGTGGCAAAAGCTACGAAATTATTTTGAACTAATAAAGCCATAATCTTACGTATAACGTGCGACAACTGTCTGGAAGAGAAAACGTTGTAGTGTTGGTATTTATCACAGACATGTTATTATTTAGGTGAACCAATTCTGCAGAATTAGTTCATATTTGAACAGGGTTGGGAAATCTAGGGAAGGCTTTATCTCGATGCTTCTATTTTCAGCTAAGGGATTATGTAATCTTTACCTAATTAGTTTAAAGTTTTAAAGGTAAAGAAATATGAACTTTGATTTGAGGGTTCATTTTAAAAATTTTAAAGTCTAATTAAGTTAAGAGCAGTTTTAAACAATCTTCTAAACAAAATAAGCTGTTTTTATTTAAAATCTCCAATAAATGAATCATTTGCTAAGTTTTCCTGGACAATGTCTATCTATTTCGAATATCTAATTATTTTATTGTGAATGCTGCATTTGTACGCCTGCATTTTTTTTGATATACTGATTGGGGTTACCATTTTCCAGATAATTTTCTGCATTCGTTTCTATTCGCTATATTTATCTTCGGATACGCAAAATATAATTACGATTTTGTTTGTAGTAAAAGGATGGCCTAAATTCAAGAAGTTTTGGGGAAAGTTTTTATTTCGCCATTATGATTGGTGAAGCATATGTATAAACTGAAGAAACACGAAATCCTAATTTCCCTACCCTGCATTAGCCAAAGGCATCATGATCACCACCATATCACATCCTTTTTTACAGGCTGGCGACACAAAAAAGGAAAAGCACAAAAGAAACTGCCGTACATAATACATTATGCATAGTACGTGTATCGTGTCTATTTATGTTAGATGTAGCAGTTGTACTCTCGATTTCAGCCACAAAAACAACCCCAAACCACCACAGTTCACGGTTTCAACAACAAAGTCTCGTTTTTCGCTATCTCTGCTTCTTTTTATTGATTTTTATGCAAACAAGCTGCTTGCCAAAAAAAAAAAAGAATCGTCCTCCGCGCGTCGTCCTCCTATCATCATATCATCAAAAAGGAGTGTAGTGCGATGATATCTGATAGCGTGGAATGTACACTTCAGCAGTTGACAAGCTAACTGCATGAAGATGTAAAGGGAAAAAAAGAAGGCGTAAATTTGATTCGATCAAATTTATTCATTCCGGGAAACGAGACGCTTTGATTCCCGTCCAGAAGAAAAGACTTATCAAACAAGAAATAACCGTGCATACACTTACTTGGATTGAATCCCATCTCATTCCAGCATACCCAACAGTGTCTACAGTTTACTCTTTGTTAACCAGTTTATTTCACTTTCTTTCCTACCTTATATCCAACGAGTCCAACGTCTTCAGATAAAAAAGTTTAAGTAAATAAACGTAATGGATCGGAAATATTTTTTTTTGCCTGAATACGTTTTAGGTTTACATTTATTTACTCTTTTAAAACATTTATGATTTCTTGAACAGATTGTAATTTTAGATTCTTAAGATATCCCTTCCAACTCCCTGTAAGCTATACAAGTTCAAACATGTAAATGGAAATTGACAGATATTACAATAATTTATAATTAAGAGATACACTTTACAGATTTACATACATTTGAATTTCACAATAAACTTTCTCTATTACATCTTCTTTACACAGATCATTAACTTTCTCACAATCCACTTGTTACGTGCGGTGAACATCAGAGAACTCACAATTATTTACATCTTTATGTTCACTAATCACAATTTCACAACTTTATATTCATCCAGGGTATAATACTGTTGGCATACATTCTCCATCACTGCCTAAACTGGAATTCTCCTTTAAAATCTAACCTCCTCAAGTGCTATCGAACAACAAGATTTTAAACTATTTACATTTTTCTTGTGCATTTATCTTAAAAAGGAAAATATTTTGGTGAAAAACGTTCCAAAATAAAATAATCTTCTGTCTATAATTAGTCGAATAGTATCCACTGATTAATCTAATAAACTTTAAGCAGCCGATCTAAAACGATGTAGTTTTAATTTTAATTCACAATTTTACCTTTTATGTACACTGCGCATATCTTTAAAAGCTGATTTATCCACAGCTCATAACCTACCTGAATGACTTAACTTTCTCCGACTTTTTACACTTTCTAAGCAAGAACATCTAGATACATATTTATCGCAATAGAATTTTTTCTCCCGAGTAGAATAAATATCCTTGAAAAACCTAACTATACAAATACCCATAGACTTAAAACAACTTTTCCAATCACAAAGAACGTTTTCCTAGACTAGATTTTGTTAGGAAACATCATATCAGTAATATCTTTAACTTTCTCTTGAAGAAATGATGAAAAGAATTTGTTCACGTATGAAATGCAATATATGGAGCCTAGTATTACTTTAATATTTACATTCATTTGTTTACAGAATTTACTTTTGTTTATACAAAACATTTTTTAACTTAAAAATAGTTTTCACAGTATTACGAAGTGGCGTATACAATATCATACATATTATATTCTATCCCTTGACATTGTTTTCTCCCTTGTTTTTTTTTCTTGTGATCTCTCAAAAATTTCAATTTATATCCAATATCGTATTATTCCTTTTCTTTGAAGATCCTCTAACGATCTTATTTTCTGAAAAAATTCTCTTTTTTTTTGTTTATAAGAAGCCAAGAAAAATGTGTACAATATCCCCCCCGCTCTGACTGAGTATGCATTTCCCTTCGTCCGTGAAGAGAGTTTGTAAATAAGTTGAAGTGTGGGAGAGTATAGAAACACGACCTTTTCTCAATTCAAACATGAAAGAGGCGGATTCAGTTACTAAAAACATTTCGATGATTTCCAACCAGTATTCTTAATGCAAATTGGGAGATCGGTTGGTTTTCCCTTTCAAGTTTGAATTTCAAACGGAAAGAAATTCCGTCTGGACTAGAGAGAGAGAGTAAGGAAACGAATAAAATAAAAAATCTCGGGTCGATATACTTATTATTCACGAATGTGTACTTTATATCACTATATACACTTGAGTAAATCCATTTTGTGCTGGGGTTCTTACAAAGAGTACATCAAATAAAATGATATGATGAAGATGACAATAATGTGCCAGTCACGGAAAAAATATTTCGAGGAAATGTTTCACGCGCAAATGTATTCCCTAGAAAAGGAATCAAACTTTGTTTGCATTCTAATGCATAAGTAGGTTTTAGGGGTCGTTCATAAACTACAGCTTAGCAGTTTCATTTGTGTGAGCAGTTGCTCGTGTTTTCACTTTATTTGTGAAGATACCTAATGTTTATTGTGATTAAATTAGACTAATGGCTTAGATAAATATGAGAGATCACGAAAATGTATAAATTCTCATCAAATTACATCCCCAACCTAGATTGGCTTTCGTGTTGAATATCTTGTTAAATATTATTTTTGGACTAAGTCGAGATCTAAAATGCCCTTGAAGTCTAAAATATCTCATAGAAAATGCGTATTTCTTGGAAAACAAAAAAATATAATATTTGTCTCACTGATCATTGTAAAAACGCTTGTACTCCCGCTCATTATTTTCCGAAATGTAAACCAGAATGTATTTTTTATCCTATTTCTTCTAATTATCTAGCGAGTTATGTACAAAGCTTAATGTTATTTGATCATATTGTTTTATCCTATTTTTCATCGTGAAAGAACCCTTTGAAACATTATACTTAACTGGGGAAAGCGAAAACTGAGAAGTGGAAATAGAATGATATTTAAAAAAAACGATTTTTCATCCACTCATCCTATTTAACTTGAGGGATTTTTTTGTTTTAAATTTTATCATCAAAAATTTCCGGCTCGGATAGAACATTAACAAAGTCATCTTCCAAGTCGTCCTCATCATGCTTAAAACTGTTCCCACCATCACTACCTTCTCCAGCGAGGAGGGACGTCAGTGTCATCATTCCAGGATCGTATTTCAGAGAAGTATTCTCTGTGGAAGTGATAGTGGAAGCGGAGCCCATCTTGACTTTATTTGAGTCATCCTCATCAGATTCCATCTTGACGGAGTCTATCTTGACCTTTGCCCTTTTGGAATCCCTAAAGGATGCTTTGGAAGTTTCCCCAACGCCGCGATGATGTCCCCCTGCCCGACTCCTTTTACGTTCTACTTTATGTAGAGGATTTTTGGGAATCTCTAAATCAATCAAGTTGGCATCACTCATACTGTCAAAGCTAGATCTTTGTTGGAGCTTAGCCGGGGACGGAGTAATGCTATTACTCTTCTCCTCAAATTCATTTTTTACCACAGCTCCAGCACTCGCTGCGGTTGAACTAGCACTAGTAAAAATGGATTTGGGGGAGGTTGTAATCGAGTCCATTTTATACGGCTGCTGAGATTGTTCTTTGCCTCCGACATTACCACCGGCAGGAACACTACTAGTTTTCTCCGTAGATATGCCTTTCCCTCCCTCCACATTATTATTATTCAGGCTTAAACTCAGAGAAAAGTTATTTTCTCCGTTTACATTCCCCACTTTCAAGTCTTCTGGCTCGTTCTTAAAGTACATTGACTGCTGCTTCTTAGTCTCACGAATGTCATCATGATGAGGCTCCATATTATCATCAACTTTCGAATTATTCTCTTCATCGTCTGATGACGAGGAGGAAGAATCGGACGAAGATGACGATGAAGACAAAGCAGTCTTATTTTTAGTTTTATTACTCCCTGGAACAACTAGCGGTACCAGCATGTCATCAACGACTGATGATGGTCGTGGCCGTACAGGCTCATCATGATCCGACAAAGACAGATTGCCGTTATTACTATCAGAGCTAGTCTTTCGTGAGGTTTTCTTAGTTGACTTGTTATGACTTTTGCTGGCAGCTTTCCTATTCGGATTAAGATTGATCATGGTATTGCCTGTGCTGATACTGTTGCTAGTGCTTTCTCCAGTTGGACTTTTACTCTCCGTCGTGCCACCACCGCTACCATTACCAGTGCTGTCCATTTTATTCCCTTCACTTTTGGGCGAGTGATGGTTACTAATGATTGTGGATGGACTGGTATTACCCGTGCTATTCCTCCTTTTCCCAAGGAAGGTCTCAGATGTTGGTAGGACTACTTTTGTTATTACTATTGCTATTGTTATTAATATTTTTCTGCGTGTTTGTGCTCGATGATGAAGGTGACGATGATGATGTAGAAGAAAAAGATGCTTCTTTAGGAGCCGTGCCACTGCTGCTGCTGCTGGGTCTAATTTTCTGATAAATCTTTTGAAGATTACCTAGCACGTATCGCGTGGACAGCATAGAGGTGGAACAGATTTTTCCTGGTGGTGGTGTACTGTGCACGCCAGGAGGGAAATGGTGAGCCTTTGCTGCATGTAATAGACTCAATGGAGGGATAGCTACAGTTCCTCCGAGGCTTACTGGAGAATAACGTGAGTCCAAGGAGGCATGAGGATGCTGATGGTGGTCAAAACGTGGAACTTGTGGGGAGGGTTGAGATGAGCTAAAGAGATTTATGTCTGCAGGATCACGGAACGCGCTGAGTGTAGTATAAATAGAAGGTGATGTTCCTACACGACCGCCGCTACTTGAGCCTCCAACTCCAGCACCTGAAAACACAAAGTCATAGACATATGTACAAGTCATGTGCCAGTAACATATGTCATCTCATCTCATTCTACAATGCAAAGCTGCTCATATGTGAAAGCATTGCTGAAAGGTATGCAAACTTTTCACTAACCACTTTCGCTTCCGGTTGTGCTGCTACTTTCCCAGATTCTCCCGGATACTCTGAGATCTACACATAGACCACTGTCCGTGCTGCCACTGCTACTTCCGCTGGATGAGTTGTTCAAAGGTTTAGTATTGTTATTGTTACTGCTCAAGCTATTGTTACTACCCGTTGTCCCATAGCCTGATTTGGTGGCCGAACTAGACCCTGCTTGTTTTGTCATGGCGCTGTTCAACAACATCCCTTCCTTTCTCGACGATTGGTTTTCACTCCCTGCCGCAGCTGCATTTAGCTTGTCCCCGTAGCTCCCAGGATTACTTAAATTGCTATGAGATCCTCCCGAGGCATGAGACGAATGATTAAGTTGCTGTTGATGATGATGGTGGTGATGATGATGATAGTGTCTTGAAGACGTTGAAGACGAAGAGCCTCTCTCACTGCTCCCACTCCCTCCACTATTCCCACTATTTGAAGAGGGGGAAGGTGATGTGAGTCTAGATATGGAAAAGCTAGATGACTTATTTGTACTATTCCCTCCTTTACTGCTAGCACTACTCGAGCTGGTGTGATGAGCTGGAGGAGATTTATTCGGAATTTTATGACCCAGTCCGTTTAAATAATGGGGAGACGGAGACTGATTGCTTATTTTTGAGGATGAGGAGTGTAATTGACTACCCTCATATTTAGCACTATTTAAGAGTAAAGACGCTGTAGAAGCTGCTGCAGCAGCAGCGGCCGCCGCAGCAGAGAAATATGAAGCATCTTTAAGAGGTGGAGAGTTTGCGAGCATTTCCTTTTCCTTTTGACTCAATGATGAGGTCGCCGAGGCAGATGAGTCACCTAGTCCTCTTCCACTAAGCTTGGAAAGGTGAGGTGGGAGATGACTCACTCCATCCAAACTGGGCGTGATAAAAGGGTTAATTGAAGAGAGTGAATGTGGGCTACTTCCGGCACTCCCACTAATCCTACCATTGCTCGTAGTATTCGCAGAAGTTATGCTGCCACTTAATAAGTTTAAGTTATCTGTCCGGAAGAGTTCAGAAGGTGAATGCGCCCCTCCAAGAAAAGGTCCAGGAGGTCCTGATCCCATACCACTTCCTCCAACTCCACCATTTGCTCCTGTAGACGCTCCAGAATTAGAGCCAAGAGGTTGATTAGGGCCAAGACCTTGGGGAAATGGGACACCCATGTTCATACTCATCGCGGCAGCAGCTGCATTCATATAAGGATTGGGTAGAAACGGCGGAAAGAACCAAAAAGGGTGGGGACCAAATGGATGGAAGGCTGCTGCGGCAGCAGCAGCCGCTACAGAAGGTGATGACGACGGTCCCACTCCCCCACTACCAGAGAGCGGGGAAGTAGCCGAAGCGGATGCCATTGAAGTAGATGGAGGTCTTCCGGCAGGACTATGCCTTTCTGAATCCTTATCCTACACAAAAAAAACCAGAAAATGAATCATTAAAATTAATTAGCTGCCATTAAGAAAGTCTTTTAGGTACCATACTTGGCATTGCATTAGCACTACTTCAACTATGTCATTAGCTTAGGGTCAAAACCAGCAGCATCCCCATCCATTTAAGATTCAGGAAGGAGGCATTCAACAAAAAAATAGGGAAAGATATAAATGATCTAAAGACAGAAAAAAGGAGAAAACAACGACAGTAAAAACCAATGACAAGAAAGTTGGTTCGTCACTGACTGCACAATAAAATATGGTATAGCTGAGCTTATTCCATCGGAGAAAAAAGGGAATATTCCCTTTCAAAGAAAATGTCTTTGTTGTTTTGTTGTGGGTAAAAAAGTGAATAAGGATTGCCCTTATATAAAGTACGGTAATGCCTACAGTATATTTATCGTAACACTACTTATCTAAAGTTTTGTCGTTACTCTACTCTCTTTCTCTTTTCACTCAGTTCAAAAGTGATAAGAGAAAAGGGAAAATGGAGGAAAAGAAATAAATGTTGTAGAAGGTCTTTTACAGATAAGTGAGCTGTAAAGCTGACTGACTCTGCGAGTATCTTTAGGGTTTGGGGAAAAAGAAGGGCAAAACTTTATTTTTTATATGATTTTTACTCTCTCGCTCCCGTTACTTCCGCAGAATGTATAATAAAAAGGTTATATAAAGAGTTTAACCATCATCAACAACCGATGATCTCAAAGCGAACAATTTTCTTATATCCTTATAAAAACGCGCATTAATACCGACATAAGTGAATATAACCGTTTTTAAGTGTGACATAAGAAGGATACAAAATGCAGTGGAAATGTGGAATCGTATCAAAACCAAAAAAAATATCCAACTATATCTACACTATAGCCTTGATGATCGTTAGTCGTCATCATCAGCATCATCTCATCCAAAAATGGAATCATTCGTTTTAGCTAACGGCTTCCATATATTAGTTTAGAGAAAGTGGTACATGGTTTTTTCGCCGGTGTATGGAATCCATATGGGCGTAAAATGATATAAATGCTTATAAGGTTTATGGTTTATTACAGAAAATAGTGTAATGTTGGTATGTGGCATGATCATCTATCCTTTTTCTTCTTCATTGTGCTTAACTCCCACTCAATCTCCTTTACATTTCCCCCGTCTTTTATAGAAATGGCATGCTTGAACTTTTCCTCCATAACACATTTATTCTGCCTACATGTACGTACCCATTTTTCCCTTTTAAAGAAATCTTTACTCACTTAACGGAGGAAATGGTTACATGGAAAATATAATGTACATTTCTCGCCCTTTTATAGGTTATCGTGGGCTGTTTGGAATGATAATAACAGAAATCGCTTTGCTCAATGATGATGATGATGAGTATTGTATCTGGAAGAGTATGAAAGTTACTTTTATGAATGCTCACTTTCACTCTCGTCTACTTTATTTACCTCAACCCAAATGCAAAATGCAAACGGAATTATAATTACTATTGCTGGAGAATTTTGTATTATTTGTACATGCCTTAATCCATTTCCGTTACATTAAAAATATCTCTTCTTTGTTCTCTCTGAACACTCAAAAATCATTTCAAGTGTCACATTTATTTCAATTTTTTACAGAAACTGTCTGTCACTGATCTAATTTCCCTGGTTTTAATTTCCTTTGCATAAGGGATAATGCGCAACAGCCAGAGTCTTATTTCCTTTCAATCACAAAAAAATGGGTTTACTACGATGATTACTTTGAATTGACTTGACATATCCTTTCTTATATAAAACATTTATGTAAAATGTATGATGGGTAATAACATTTAAAGTAATTTCTTGAACAAAATTCCTCTAAAAGTATATACTGTACTTTATGCGTCAAGTTATAAAGGTTTTTCCCAAAGAGTCATGTCAAATTCCACATAACATCCTTCTCGAAAATCATATTATCTCCAAATGGAAATAAAAACCGCAATGAAAAAAGTAAAAAAACGGAAAGGAACGGTCAAATGCACAGGCATAAACTGCAATTGATTCCATGCTGAGTGTGTAAAGAAGAAATCGAGGGAATAAAAGGCTGAAAATAGAAAAAAGAAATTTAATCATGTGATGGAATCTAGTCAAGATGTCATTCAATGGTTTTGAAAGTGTCATGTTTGCATACGAAAACCAAGTTTACTACCGTAGAGGAGTTGGAAGTCTACTCTCTCACTTTCTTCCTTACTTTTTAAAAACCTCTAAAGAAAGTACAAAAACCATCATCCTTTTTTTCTCTTTTCTTTATCCAACTCATAAAAAAATTTCTACAGTTGTAGTTCCACGGATACAAAAGACATTACTAAAGGAATGGAAGTATGACTATAAGATGAAGCTCCAGCGGTGGTGGTGATGTTTGGTTATGGTGGGACGTTCATTCAATCCTCGTGAAAAGAAGGGAATGTAGTCAGACATGCGAACCAAATTTCCCTTGACAGTTCTCCCAGAATAAATTGTCAGAGATCATCCAACCTAAGATGATATTATTACAGACCATTTCCTATTCACATAACATCAGCAGCAACTTACATTTACAAAAAAAACGGGAGCAATAGCTTGAAAAAAGGTAACTTCTATTTCTTTTCTTTACTCTGAAAGGTTCGGAAGTTCACGAGTAAAACGAAGCAGAAATATTCATCTGGCAATTGTGTATAGCCAAAAACTACTAATATTATTGCTTCGCATGGCATCTGATGGTACTGCGTTGATAGTATAAGTAACTAAAATAGAGAAAGTAAAAAAAAAAATCCTAAAGAAACTAAAGAGTTTTCTCCAAGAACCAATAGATAAATGTAGGTTAGGCCTATACCCTCTCATACCCTCCACCAATTTCCGTATCAGATGTGATACTTTAGTAATATAAAAGGATACCCTTCCCCGTTCCATATAAATAGATTTATAGGAATCTTTTCACTTTTTTTCTTTTCTTGGGGAAAAAAAGTGAAAGAGAAAAGTTTCTCTGGACAGATTTTCTGCCTCAGAGTACCTTTTTCTGAGTTGTTTAACTTCATTTTTCTTTCAACCATGCTGAACTGACTCACTAAGTTTGAGTAAGTGTTGGGCAATATCAACACACACATTCTCCATGTGCTTTATAGATATTCATTTAGAGTTCATGATGATACCAACAGTTTTCTCTGTAGACATTTACTATAACCTTTGCTGACTGCTACTTCATTGCTCAAGAATCCGAGCTGGATACTCTAAGAGTATATCTAATATCTGTAACTGCAACTTGGAGAAGAGCGTACAGGAAGATCATCATCATCATCATGAACATGTCATGTTTTTTTGCTCCTTCATCCAAGAAAACTTAAGCTTTTTTCTAGTAATCCTAGTGCGGTTTCTTCATTGATGCTATTATAGAATTTGGCGAGCGTATTTTTTGTTTTGCTCGTCCCACATAAAATACTTATCTAGACAGTATTTCCTTCAGTATCTCTAAACTGATATTGACCGTAGGGAAAATGATAACGCTCCAGTTATTACTGATGTAAGATACAATTTTTTTTCCTGCTCTTGAGCATCTTTCTAGGAGACTTAAAGGATAATATTATCTACTACGAGGATATTTTTTGTCTAGGTCCTTCGCTCCAACTACACTCGTAACATAACGTTTGAGTAAAGGATAATAAGGCTTGAAATCGAATCGACTCGACTCATCCGCAATCCCAACAACTGCCATTAGTCTAGAGTGTACAACCAACACAAGTGAAATACTAAAGAAGATAAATAATGTTATGTGGTTATGATGATGATCTCTTTTATAGAAAAGGGGAATCAGACTAACTCTTTTCCACACAACTTAACGCAAGAAATGAGATTTCTTTTTGTAGAAACGTCCGTCCGCTCCTCCTTCCTTCCCTCTCATTTCTTTCACTTAATTCCATCTATAAAACTAGACTCAGTCACTTCTACACCGGAGATAGTAACGAATACTAGAAATCTAGAAAACTAGAAAAAAAGCTTGCTCAACCGCTAACTATCTGCTGCAGTAATACATTTCAGCCCATCCTTAATAAAATGCATTAGTTTAAGATTTCTCCGAGAAAAAAAACATCTCATATGTAGGCAACCAACTTAACTGTTAATACCATTTACCGGGTAATTTCAGTAAGATTCTTTCTATCTCTGGACAACCTCTTAAACTCACTCTATAATACAATATGCATGCATTTTCCCCTTTAGTGAGTAAATGAATAACCTTATTTTTGCTTAAGGCTCTGGACCATTTTATGGCCTATCCAGAGCAGAAAAAAGCTCGTTCAGTTGGACATAAACCAGTCCTTTCCTTTGGCCTGCTTCGCTTGGCTTTGGATTGCCTTCCAGTCTTATTTATTTTAGTGTAGTGACGGGAAGAGTTTTTTCGTGCTGTTGTTAATCGACATTCTTTCCCTTAATTCCATTTTTATATCAGGCGAAGAGAACAATGCACAAAATGAGTAAAAAATGTGCACAGCTTCATATAGATTTTTAATTTTTTGCTGGACAGTATACCTACTCTGCACATAATAGAAATAGTTCTTAACGCCTGTGAATTCCAACGAACCTAATTTTCATTTAAGAAAACCCTTATTTTTTTCTCCTGAGATATGGAGCAATAATAAAATGGGCGAAGTGATGATAATTTTTTTTTTCATTTTCTTTTCCTATAAAAAAAGTATTATTATAGTGAAGGAATCGACATGAAATGGCAGGTAGTATTTTGCTGAGCCTACTGCCTACCAGGATGCTCTATATTTCGGCTGGATGAGCTAATTTTAATGATCTGTAAGAAGACAGTAAAAATCGTTTGGCTGTCATCCCTCAGCAAAAAGAAGAGTCATTTTAAGGCTAAAAGTTAGGTAAGAAGACAAGTCCTTATGATTGTAAAATTCTCTCTGGAGGCTATTAATACCAACCGTCTAATGCCTCGTGTGCATTAAAACATAAAAAAAGTGTTTCCAATCTTTATCCTTTTTATATCCCGTACACATTGAGCCCTTCTCCAATTCAGGAATTTTTTCTTCTCCTCAAATAAAATTAAAAGTCTCATAAAACGATTTACCTAAAAAAAGTTTTGCGACCAGTTCGCCATCAATTTTCTTTATATTTTATACGGTCGCATTCTCTCTAGAGCATATTCATATCAAAACCAACCCACATTCGTCTCCTATTCCTTATAAAAATTATTGTAAAGGAAATAGAAAGGAGAGAAAGCTTAGGCGTAATTGTGGCAACAGCACGCCTTATTTTTTCCCTAGTTGAGATATGCGAGGCAATAAAATGAAGGTATCAAGTGTCCTTTATGACCCAAGGATAAAAATTATTACTTCTGGTCCGCTTCCTCATAAAAAACTATTATTTTTCGGGGCTTTCCTCATGCAATATAAACCAGCCACCTATCACCGCCAGAGTTATGGCTTATAAAACGGAATTATCTATGAATCTCACTT
>JAANSQ010000766.1:0-19303 GCA_036850885.1 Lepidocyrtinus dapeste | reverse complement strand
AACTATCATCAATCCATTTCTTCTTTCACTCGCTCAAGAAATGGACGTTTAGAATAGTGAGTTGGGAAGTGTCAAGAAGAGAAGCAGATTTCTGTAAAAAGTATGAATAATGATCGGACACGTTCTACAGAAAAGAAACAATTTCCAACATGCAAGTAGTAAACAAGCATATAAATCTGTTCCGGTTCGGCCGTGAATTCAAAATTATATTTTGACCTGACTTCCACTCCTTTTGTACTTAAAGTTGACAAGACGTATACTGCTGGTTGCTTCTTTGTTCTCTATAATCCTATTATCTTTGTGGTGTGGTAATAAAACCCGAAAAAATTGAGAAGCCTGAGTCGCTTTTCCACTCTACTCGTATATAAAAAACGCAGAAAACCTATGAGAGAAAAGAGCTCGAACTCTGAGACTTGGAAAGTATCTCTACATTTTGGTCTGCACGTTACTGCACTATTTTGGATTTAAATAGGTGGTGTGGAAAAAAGCGCTAGCCGGAGTGTCAGAAAGGCTGACGTAATTACTGTAATTAATGAGTAGTTATCCGGACTCAAGGGAACGACTCTTGAGTGACTAACGATGGATGATACTTATTAGGCTACACTTTGGGATTTTAATTGTTACCTCTTGATGCATTATACAGTTCTGTAGTACGTATTACCGAACAAAACCCTTGCCTCTCTTCAGTAGAGAAAGCGTAGAGAATATCTGTAAAACTGGTTATCATGCTTTCTCTTCATTATAATAATTTTTTATCAGGTAATTAGGGTATGATCTATAGTAACGACGGATACCAAGGTTCTCTCAAGGAATAATGTGGGCATCAAGATATTTATTTCTGACCAAATGGTAAACTTTATGGTTGTGTAATAAGGCATCCAAGCAGGGTAATGAATGAATGGCTATTTATTGTACGATTCTCAACGGACTCTATAAATTCAATCTGGAGGTGATTTTGTATTAGTACTGGTGGTTTCCTTTATCTCGATTAGCTGAGTTACCAACCTTTTGTTGAGAGCGAAATGTGATTTTACTATTGACGCAGCAATACACTAATAAAAATTTGTTTGATATTTTATAACTTTTGTTGAGAGTTATCAGTGAAATATTTATATTTGAATGTTTTAGGATGCCTTCTGGTTGGAGCAATACTCATGGGCGCTGTTCAAAGCTATGTCTCACATGCTCTGCATTGGATATGGCAGATTCCCACCCCAAAGTCTAACCGATATGTGGCTAACCATGTTGTCCATGATCTCTGGAGCTACCTGCTACGCTCTGTTCCTCGGACATGCTACTAATCTCATTCAAAGTCTCGACTCTTCTAGGCGACAATATCGTGAAAAGGTAACCTACATATTTTTTGTTCCTTTGAGCTGAAAAATATTAATTTTACGCTTGACTAACAAGAAGCTATAATTATAAAAAAATATTACATAATTACTTATTAGAACAATAAATGTTGACTAGAGCTGTTGAAAAAAAATTATGCTAATTAGTACTATAATTACCTCCTAAGTATACATATATTCTTGTGATATATTTTCTTTAAAAAAATATTTTTTAGCTCGAATTTTGATTTCTAGAGAATGTCTTAATAACTAACTCTATTTTATCTTTGATTCTTCACTTGTGCCAAAAGGAAGCTATTGTTAAACTATTTATATAACTATGTGCGTGTGTGTGTGTGCTACAAAAACATCATAAATTTTTGATAATTTTTTTTCTGTCTTCGAATAATTGATTACATCTCTCTTGTTCACACGCGTGCTCTTCTCCTTTTACTCATTTTTTCGATGATGATTCAACAATTCTACCGCTACTACTCCAACTCAATCTCTCTATTCGCTCGCGCTCTGTGTGTGTCTTTCTCTCTGTCTCTCTCTGTGTGTCTCTCTCTTCATCTGATGATGATGATCGTCATCTATTGAAATTGCGATCTCGTTAACTCTTGACTTTCATTAAAATGACAAAGGGCCTGGATGTAAGTGTAACTTACCTACTACTATTTACTTATCTTCTTCCTGGGGTGCAAGGTTTTTCACTGACTGCTGTGACATGCTCTACTTTTTTATTCCATAGAAAAATGTATATACCACTAACTCCATAGAATACATTACTATTACCACTTAATACGAGATAATAGTAAAAACTGATATAAATCAATATGATATCTAGTCCCTTCTTGAGTGACGAATGAAAGCAAATAATATTTAGCTACAGAAGCCTACATTTTCCCCCCATTAAAAAAATCTTTTCACAATTTTAGCATTTCCTGTAATCAAGAAAACTAAAAGTATAAAAATTAATTTATTAAGCATCTTTTTCTAATCCAATATGCCCAGACACTATACCATATATTCCACTTTTTTATAATAATAGAAGCAAATCATGCATTTTAAAATTAGCTATCGTTTCCAAAAACTCTAAACCAAGAAGCTACTAACTTGATATAGGAAGTATTAGTATCATGAAACCATTTTAAACTCTCCTTCTTTCACTCCAAGCTTCACTTTTCTGCACACAATACACATCTCTCCCCAGAAACGTTTTTTGACACAACAGCAGCAGCAAAGGCAGCGGCAGTTACTTTAACCTACTTATTTTTCACTGATGCTATATAAAAATGTAAAATGTTAAACCAAGCGATGTGCTATTTGTGTACATATTAATGCCTCCTGGAAAAGAGAAAGTATCATATCATACCGTCCTAGTCTTGTCTGGACATCCATCTATTCATAGTCTCCCCTTACACACAAAATATGTAACCTGTCATGATGTGATGTATGATTTATTGTATGCACACCATACCATGTATTCTTCTGTTCACTTTTCTAATGAGAAAGTAATGCGATAAGAGTGCCCCTATTGTGTCCATCTCTGTGTTTGTTACGTTTTTAGAACGGTCCACACACGAATGCGAAATGTATTTTTAGTGGGGAATGTTACACCGCAAGAATGAAATCACTACTTATATTACCACCCTGCTTTATGGTCACTACTCACATCATATGCCATGCACCAATGTCTTGGTGAAAGATGATCCTCTAACGTGCTCTCGTACAATAGCAATCTAACTTTTTACGACTATAGATTGACAATGAAGGGAATGTAGTGAAAATATACCTTTAGAAGAATGATGATGACTTGCTGATTTTCCATTTTTCTTCAATAATAGCCCCTTTTCTATTCTTCGGTTCGACACACTAGTTATCTTTTAGGGATACTGACAATGAATGAGCCTCCCACTAATTCTCCTTACTGGTGCTTAAATCCTTGTTTTAAAAGAAGACCAGTTGGAAGTAGAAAGGCCTAGAAAGAGAAAAAAAATTGATAGACAGGCCTTTTTTAGGTTCTCTTACCTGTCCCATATTTTATTATTCTTTCTCATTAAATCCCCCCGCAGTGCTATTCTCTACTGTACTACTTGCCTAGCATCTCACCGCATGATATTTCCCGTCATTTTTCCTTCCTTGAAAATCTTTGAATAAAGAGGGGAATGTCAAAAGTGAAGAAAGTCAGGATCACACAAACAAAGTACACTTTTTCTTTGAAAAACGTTACACTTTCTCAAAATTCGCGATATAATTCATTGCTTACCTTTACATTTCGCAAGAAACTTTTGTAGGCTTTTTGTGCAATAGCTCTCCTACTAGCTTACTTTCTCTTCCATAAAGGAATTTCTTTAAAGCAACACTGACTCTTTAGACCATTGATAAAATTCCGATACAATGCTATGCGTTTGGTTCAAACAAAAGGGCTTAACTCTGCTCATTTTAGTTCTCAAGAGAAAGTAAAAACTTTCAGGGAAGTGTAAATATATATATTCATGGCTTATCCCTTAGGCCAGATATTGGTCACTCTTATATTTTTTTGCAATGTTTTGAGATATTAGATGTTGATATACATAGAATTTACGTGGCTCAATGGTTCTGTCTCACTGATTGCTCCCGCTACGATATATGTGTGACAATGACAGGCACTCAGCATATGAATGAAAACTGAAAGATCAAAGACATTTTCAGGAGGACTTTTCCAGCTACCGTGCAATGCTCTTGGTGTTCTGCTCAGCTGCGTGCTTGTCAGCTTAAAATGTTAATATAACGGCTTCCGCTAGCGTTGCATAATATTTTTGCTCCAACAACATTACAATTACTACCATACCTAGCAGTTCTCTTTTAAATGAAATAATACATTTCCCGCAGCTTGCTTCTTTGAATTTACACATCACACAAAATTTCTCACCCACAAAGTAATATGGTTTGAAAGGGGTTGTTTTGCGGATTATCGTTGGCGGTGTGCGATGGCTCGGGAGAAAATGAGAATGGAGATGATGACGGTTATTGTAAAGAAGGAGGCAGGTTGATGAAGCGCTTTTACTCTAAAAACGTACTCGCAGTCATCATCGCTCATATGTATTTATATATGTGCTTCTTTCAAAAGTGGAGTTCAGAATGAAGGATGGAGATGGAGGGCTGTACTGTGCACGGCCACTTGAACACATCATCATCAACATCAGCCGTCATCAACCCCCAAAATTTTGCCTAGGCTTTAAACAATATTTTTTGCTGGTGGCAAAAAGATGGTCCTTGAGTTATTCCCCTGAAGGATATACTTAGGTCTTGTCTCTTCCTCTTAAAAATGTAGAATTCTAATTTTCATGCAAGTGAGTAGGAAATTTTGAAGAAAAAATATGAGAAGGAAATTTTTCAAGTTTTGTCTACTTGACTCTCGTAATGACTTTTTGAGAGAAATCGTAAAGTGCAAACGCAGAAAAAAAACTACTTCTTATAGAAAGATTATAAAGTGCATTGCCTTAAAATACTGCGACTACTATGACTATTTCTTAACAAAAAACGGAAGTATTCTGGGGTAAAAGTAGACTAACAAAGTAGGAAAGAAAAAAACTTTGTTCCTTTAAAACCGCCAGGGACATAAAGAAAACTAAAAATTAGGAAATAATTACGGCCAAATCTAGTAGGTACAAGTTTTTTTTATGCTTGTAGTTGTAGGCACTTGGCATTCCCTAGCTGTAGAATTAGGAAACAAAAAAGTGAAACAGGAAACATCAGAAAGTGGACAGATTGACCTAGATCTAGCCATTATTCTTCCAGTAGAGAGTTGGCATTAGCTTCATAATATGGGGAGGAAACAGGGAAAGTCTGAAAAAGCAATGTGTAGAGTTGTAATGAAAAATGAGGAGAACGTTGGGACAATGCCTATGTTCTCTTATAACATTTTTATTTTTTATGCTTGGCACAGACCACGAGTAAAGCATAACAAATGTTCTTAACGTTTTGAAGCAAAAAAGTTTTAACCCAGAATAAAGTTTTGGTCGGTACGACTTTTTTTTAACTAAATACCTTTCTGAACCTACAATCTTGCCTAGATGTTTCTCATGTTTCTCTATTATCTTTTGCCAATGTCCCAGAAATAGGTAGAATAAGGAATGAAATGAGGAAGCCAAATCGTAGTCAGGTGAACATGGGACAGCCGAGAAAATTAACCTTGTTCTAAACTCTAAACTTGCCTAAACATCTTCAAGCTCATTTATGTTTCATGTATGAATTTAATCTATAAAAGTTAGACATGTACTTGTTCCAAAAAGGAGAGAAAACGTTTTTTTCTGCTTTGTTAATACTTTCTAACTCACAATTCACTTGGCTTGTCATCAGATAAACCTCAATTTCGTGAGTCGTTGCACATTTGCACAACAAATCTTTATAGAAGTCTCTTTCAGGCTTTCTAAAGCGAGTAGATATACCAAGTGCTTCCTTTTGAATATGAATCATTCCTGTATTTTCTTCATTTAACTTTCAACTTGGCTTGACTAGTTGTGAAATAGATTTGTTCCGCCTTGAGCTATGGGAAACTTTTTATTGGAAAGTTTTAGATAGGAGGCGTAAATAGGTTCTCCACGTTCTCGCAATGGAATGCTAATAACCTAAATTATAAGAAGTCACATTAAAACATTAGCCTTGCAACGCTTTTTTAGTACTGGTTGTTCTACTAAGGACAAACAAATACTTTCATTCTTAGAGGGAAAAGACTGAGGAAGCAAACTAGATTGTGATGATCCTGCATTTCGTCGTATATGTGCTGCTTGTACAGTTTTGTATCGACTATCGACCAGCTTTCCCCATTTCCTGCTTCTCGATCTCAATCTAAGCTTTTTATAATGTCGTCCGCACATTTCACAGGTGTTGTTCATAGAGAAAAGCTTATCAAGCGAAATGTAGGCCAAAGCGTAAAGGAAAATTACGCTTTTTCTTGCCATATGAAGTAAAAAAGCGATTTTTGCACCCACTTCAGAACTTAGAAACCCTAGCGTCTGGAGAAACCTAATGCTTCATCTATTGTAACTGTAACGGTTTCTAAGGCATTGAGCTTTGCTTGTTTTTGGATATCCTAAGCATTGCTGTGTTCAACCGTGTATCTCACTTTCCCGCTGCAAAATATGGTTATAAGCTGAGTAATATCTATTTTGCAATTTTCCTCCGTAAGAAAAGAAATCAAGAAGGCGCACAACACACTGCTTTTACATGATCCATTCCTACCAAAAAATACAGATATTTTGTGCGTTTTTATCTATCTCTACATCCCGCTGTTATACTGGTGCTATTATAATTTATAATATGGATCAATTTTAAGTAGTTCCCTCTGGCTGTGTTTAGTTGTCATAACAGAAAGGAACGATCTATTTTAATGGCTTCCTGAAGTGACCAAAGGAAATAATATTTTTGCTCTCTGTAAATTACTTGTATTTAAAAGAGAATCATAAAAGTGAATGCTTGATACTTTATTAATGCAATTTCCAAATATCCATTTATATACTTTGTAGTGTTGAGGAACAATGTGTGTGTGAAAAATGAATAGAAAAAAAGATATCATTTTGCTCCCATGCATTCGTATTGCATGGCGCTGCCATTAATTTTTCTCTATGTCCCCTTATCTCGTTTCTCTTTTTTATTGCGCTGTAAGGTTGTGGAGATGAACACGACACGAATGAATGTAGATAACAAAACGTAAGTCTATATAAGTTTTTCCTTATATATTGTGAATTGTGCAGGTGAAACAAGTGGAGGAGTACATGGCATATCGCAAGCTTCCAAGAACGATGAGAGCCAAGATCACGGAATACTTTGAGCACCGGTACCAAGGCAAGTTCTTCGATGAGGACGCCATTTTGGGAGAATTGTCGGAAAAACTGCGGGAGGTAAGAGTAACAATATATCTTTCATAAATTTTCATTTCCATCTGGTAGCCTAGTTAATATAAATTAACTTATCCAGAGTTTCAGTTGGAGCTTTAATTAATTTATGCTTTTATTATTTATTCCTTAGGATGTCATCAACTATAACTGTCGTTCACTCGTGGCGTCAGTTCCATTCTTTGCCCATGCGGACCCCGATTTCGTTTCTTGAAGTGGTTACAAAGCTCAAATACGAGGTCTTCCAACCAGGTACGATATTTCTCATATTTGTTCTTTAACACTTGTTTATTCTACTAAAGAAAGTTAAAAATAGCTTACAAATTTTTCAACCTTTTGATAGAGCATATAAATTGAAAAAGAATTTGCTGTAAGTGTTTTCTAAAAGTCAATCTGAATTCATGTTATCTACACATGAGAAACCCACGTGAGTAAGGTATGAAATCATGCAATTATGTACGTGGTTTGGCTCACAACATCTAACTGCCCCAACTTTCCATAGACTAAGTTGAAAAGATCCACCTATTCATGCAGGATATTTATAGTTAATGGGATGATTATAAATTTTGTGCGGTAATGCATTTTTGGGCATTTTCGTATTTAGTCCAGAAAAACCATGATGTTGCAATAAAAGGCCACACCTAACTATTATAAATGTATTACGTTGGAATGGCAAAGGAGCAATGCGATTTTCGTGTAATATCAATAATACCAGGGAAGCGAAGGAAGTAACAGGAATCCAATAATACATGAATTGAAGCACGAGTTTTATTATTATTTCATTGTTACACTGGTACTATGGTAGTTTCACGGTGGGCATTAATCGAAAATGGATTTTCCTTTTCTTGTGACCAAACGATAGAAACTTTTGTTACAGGAAAGCAAAAAGACTTTTTGCTTGTACATGTACTTATTTCATCATGTCCCAGACGGGAGGGAGAGAAACGAGCTTGTATAGCTTGTTTTTTGTAAATTTTATTGTACCAGCAATTTAACACGTTCACATTGCCTCTTTTATTATGTAATGTATATTAATGAAACTTTTACGAGTTTTTCTATATTTCCGTGGTCTCCTTAGAAGAAGGGTTGCCAAGTGAATACAAACATACCTTCACTTCTTTCTGCTAATGCAGCAAATATGGCTTCCTCCGTTTAAATAGGATTTGGGATCTGAGATGGATTTTGTTTGTAAGAGAAACAAAAATGCTTTCCATAAAAACCATTCTTGCTTTCGTTTACTTTCTACAAAAAGTATAATATGCTGTCGAATTATTTGCCTCATACTTTTGAGAAACAGAGTAATGATGGAGCTTATACATCATAACTAAAATGTGTTCCACTTGAAGAGAGTCTGTAAAGGAAATCGGTATAACAATTTTCGGTTATTCGAAATATAATGCACGGACATTAGTTTAACGCCTACGTTTACTCTATCATTCCGTGTTGTGATTTCTTATTGACTTGAATACTTTGCTATGTAGGCTTTTGATTTAATTCAAGCACTAAACCTGATTTGATTTGTTTAAGTAATCGTAAAATCTAAAAATGACTTTGTGCCGTAGATGATGCATTTATAGGAAATTGAAATAAAGCTTAGTAAGCCGTGTTATATTCTTTAGTAAAATAAAATTGGAAGGAATGATTTAGACATGGAGGTGTCTCGTTTTGCATTTAGATGTGGTTTCGAAAGACTGAATTTTTTAAAAAAATTCTTGGACACAATAACTCATGCAATCTCTGGAACTAAAATTCAATTGGAGAAGCAAGGATTTGAGTTACTTCTTTCTCAAACTGTGTTGATGAGGTACTTCCGACTGTACATAAATTCAGTGTACGTGAAATGACAGGTTTCTCACAGATCACAAAACATAGCTAAAAGGATTAAAGAATGTTTTTTCTTGAGGAAAATCTTCCAGTTTTTTCTGTATCTTTAACGCTGTAAAAATAGGTCTTTTCTATTACATCTGATGACTGCCTGAGACCAGGATGTCGAATAGGATGAGAGTGAAAGAAACGTGAAGGCTAAAACATGACATGAAAGGGGAAAATCGGTAAAACGAATGGGTAGCTGAAACTATGGGCTTATTCTTCTTGCCCTTTAAGAAAGTGAAATATCAGTTGGCGATGTGATGTGAAAGATCTCATAAAAAAGCTTTGCTTCATTTTATGCCCTCTCTTCTCCTAAGCAGACATTATATTACTATCGTATCGCGCTTTCCCCCACTTGCGAAAATGCCTCTAGATAACATTGCACAAAAAGACAACTTACATAAAGGTTTATTTAGTTTATGATGGATACAGCGTGTGTCGTACTAAAAGAATATAGAAAAATGCAAGGATTTTTTTTATTATATCACCTTAAGATTTTAAGCCACGGACATAATACTGTACTTATTTCGGGCAAAGGAAACGATTGCATTCATTCGTTGCGTCATTTTGTAGAGATGTAATCCCCTGGAAAATCCCATTTGGATAATGAACGAGACGTTATATTGAAAGGTTATTATTCATGGCTTGTGTGGCAGGTTGATGGAGAAAAGTTTTTTTCTCTAGAAATGTCTTACGTGCATGGTGGTATTACCCAAAAGAGAAGGATATTTTCTTGGAATTAGTCAAGGCGGACATTCCGAAAGACCAACCCACCAATATCCGCTTTGGTTTTCTTAAGTTTTTATCCCCGTGTCCATAAGAAGTTTTAGGAGGGATAAAAACAAAAATGAGGAAATCTGTCTAGGGCAAAAAGGAGAAAGTGAACAATGGGTGGTTTTATGATATGCAATTGATACTATATGATACACTTGTCTAGCTCATAAAAGTAGAGAGAGTGTGTGTAGTTAAGAGTAGCACGATCTATGATTTATTGATGAGTTAACAATTGAATGCATTTTTTGCTTTACAGGTGACATAATTATTAAAGAGGGTACCATTGGAACGAAAATGTACTTCATTCAGGAGGGTATCGTCGATATTATTATGGCTAATGGTGAAGTTGCCACTTCCCTCTCTGACGGTTCGTATTTTGGAGAAATTTGCCTTCTAACGAATGCCAGGTAAGTAAACGTACAATATTACGTAATAGTGAGATAATGTTCACCAATGGAGAAATGGAGTTTCAGGTAAGGTGGCTAAAATGGAACAGGAAATTTGATTTTCTCATTTTGGAACATTTCACAGACGAGTTGCAAGTGTACGAGCAGAGACGTACTGTAATTTGTTTTCACTGAGTGTCGAGCATTTCAATACAGTACTAGACCAGTATCCTTTGATGAGACGGACCATGGAATCTGTTGCTGCTGAGAGGTAGGAAATGAATTAAGAAAACATTTTTAGGAGAAAGTATAGTAGAATTGAAGATCTGGAAGGATTTACACGTCTGTGGTTTTCTGTGTTTTGTAGACTGAATAAAATTGGAAAGAATCCTAACTTGGTGGCAGCACGAGCAGAGGACACGTCTGTTTCAGGTACTGATACTTTTTATTAAACGATTTACTTCTTAAAACAATAGTTCATTAAACAAATCGCTTCACAATTATCATTACGGACGGTGAAACCAATTCGTTACGTTATGTCAGCTTCATCAAGCTACTTTTTAAACGATAAATACATTGATCAATATGAATGTAGTTAGAAACTAGTCTAATTATATTACAAAGTAGTATCAGTAAACGTACATATAATTATAATTAATTAATTAGAAAGAGTTATTTGGAGCCCCATTCGCCTTCCTCACAGTAGTCTTTTTGGTACTTCTATGTTTGGCTGCAGCATCCTTTTTTTGTTGTGCTCTGTTAGGATTTGTGTGGACTCGTTCATAATAAAGGGCAACTTCTAACTTTTTTTTTAAATTTTCTGTTTCAGCAATAGTGACAGCTCTTTCCGAACAAGCAGACCATGAAGATGAGGAAGAGGATTTGGAGGAAGAGCCTCCACCACCAAGCAATAAAACTAAAGACAAGGATAAGGACAAATGTGACATGAAGGAGTTGACAAAAGCTCTAGCCAAAGTTAACCTGCCTCGACCAAGTATGAGTATATTGCAATTTTCTTGAAAACTTTGAGAATAGAAAGATTGATATGATCATGAACGAACCGCCTAAGATGGATAAGGGTTTCATGAGGCGTTTTTTTTATTTTAATGAACATCGTTCGTTTAATAAAATCGCTGAGGATGAAACAATCTCATTTTAGGTTTTGTGGAAAAGCTTTGACAGTCTATTTGTTTGTTTTATAGAGTCTGAAAACTGTTTTCTTGCCTCACTGGAAACTCTAAATAATCCTCCTCCACCTGCTCCTTCCACGATTTCCACCACTCCGTCAAAGCATCTCACAACCACCCCGGTGGTACAAAATGTTCATCAAAGTAAAAGCGAACCAATGCATTCCTCTCCACCAATAACTGCATCATCTTCATCTGCACATACAAACGGTGGAGCAGCCCATATACCAAAGACCACCACTAGTCAGGTTACGCACCATACCCCTCCTCAGCCGAGCACCAAGTCTCCAACTGCCCCAGTTGCTCACAAACCTGGTTCATCGACAGATAGACCACCTTCCTACACACAAGTGCAGACTTTAGCCCCTAGTCATCACCCACTTGCCACATCGCCTTCAACTTCTCCTTCGACATCTAGCTGTTCTCCGTCTCCCTCCACTACTTCGAGTCATCCAGTTTCTCAGCCATCCCCACCTTCAAGCTCCACACGTCCCGTTTTTTCCATAGGGCCGCCTTCAAGTAGTACTAATGCGCCTTCATCGTCAAGTAGGAGTGCTCATCACACTGCCCCTTCCTCCTCAATTGTTAGGCCAGTTATGTCAACTAGCGTAACTGCCCCCAGTAGGGCACAGCCTGGTCCTTCCAGTGCTGCTCCCTCTGCATCTGCAATAAGACCCTCTGTTCAATCGCACACCTCAGTACCTTCAGTAAGCGTGTCTGCCGTAGCAACTGCTCCGGCTTCCAGCCTTCGCCAGTCTGCACCGAGCTCATCTGTTGTCCCATCCTCGACCAGCACTAATTCTAGCATAGCAAGTAGCTCCAAACCAGTTCCGTCGATGCCTTCAACTCATGCCTCGTCATCATCAACCGCCACTCCTTCGTCAATATCAAAAACAGCACCTACAACGAAAGCTCCACCAGCTAGTATTTCTTTGCCGAAATCCACAACTAGCGCTGTTCATGTCCATCCTCCCCCACCATCCACAACTTCCTCTGTTACACAACAATCCACCCTGTCCAATAGTAGCATGGCTGCGACCTCACCAGCAGCTGCTACCTCGGTTCTACCTAGTTCTACGGCAGGATCGAGTTCAACTGCTCCTGGTGGAGCAAAGCCTCCAACAACAACATCGGCTACTACATCATCTCAAGGAAGTACCGCCCCAGGTTCATTTTATCGTTAATTTTTTGCCCATCATTACAAATCCATGGTTTTGGTCGAAAATGGAGGAAACAAAAATATCACAAAAAAGCTTACTACATTATTCAACAATTTTAACAACAACAAATTGGCAAGAAATTTTATAATTTTTTCAAAAAAAAAAGATTATATACGAGTGGTGTAACTACCAAAAAATATTATGGTGGTCCTGTCAAAAAAATTCTACTATTTCAATGAGAAAAGACTTGATGGGGGTGTTTCATAAAGAATAAACATACTTGAGTGGTCGTCATTACAAAACGAAACCTATCTATAGGTACATGCATATATAATGAAATATAAATTTTTAATAAAAAATATGCAGAGACGAATACGCCTTTGGTAAAGCAATACCTTTAGTTTTCTCGTACCGATTTTAGACTATTTTGTAGAAACTATACTTGAACAAAACTATTATTAAGCCTAAGTCATACTACAACTCAAATATAATATATTATGCTACCTTAATTTAACAGAGAATATTGTATACCTTAACCTTACACTGACTATATAAATTAAGGTCCACGGTAAAATCTTAAGCATTACTCCTAAGCCTCGTAGTTCATAAGTATTTAAAAATGGAGCAATGAATATAAATTAATGCAAAGGATTATCAGATGAAAATACCTTGCATAACAAGCTGAAAAGAAAGTATTTTGAAGTGATAGTCTACAGTAAGCAAAACTGTTATGGTAAAAATCCCTCGAAAATTATATAAGTATTCAAGTAAACCAGACAAAATGAAAGACTTGCAGCTCGCGATCGTAACCATTGTAGTATGTTATTTTTAAAAAGAAGTATAGTTTATTCTAGAGAAAGTCTATAATAGGGTGGAAGTTCCAAAAATATACATTTGTTTGAAGAAAATAAAGTAGAAATTGGAGTGTATCATCGCTGTAGAATACAATTTTAATATTTTATTTAGGACCTGTTACGCACTACCAAATTGGGTCAGTAGAAATGTTTATTTGAGGAAAACTATACAAAAATTTAGACTTTTACCAGTAAACTATTCATGTCAAAGCTGAAAATCCATCCAGTGTGCTATAAAAACATTTTAAAGAGTATTGAAAAGGTGGTACAGTACATAAGAACAACCTTTCCGCCATGTCCTCCAAAAAGAAGAAAATTATGAAAAGATCTATTAGAGAAACCAAGTTTTTCGCTTAGTGAAGTAGCTACGCCGCCAGCGCCACGTAGGAGCTATGCAAAGAGGGCAAGAAATATTTAAAGTAATTTTAAACTTAATACACTCGAAAATTTTATGAATGTAAGTAGAAGCGATAAGAAGAATACAAGTTTAGAACTCATCACAAGAGGAGAAAACTTAAAGGAAAATATTTAACAAAAAAAAGTGAGCGATAAAATATTTTACTGCAAGTAAATGCAAATTTTTACGATTGTTTTAAGTTGAAACATTTCTACGTTTTGTTCTTCCTTTAAAACATCCCGTCGTGGTCGTCGTCATTATCACCTGTGATTCAGCAGTAGCATGTAGATCTGATTTTTAATGGGAAAGCAACCAAAATCTTAAAAGATATACATTTAGGATATAAATAACTTTTATGGATAGTAAGGAAGGGCTATATAAATGGATATAAAAGGAGAGTAAACGCGCTAAAAATTTTGTAGAGGAATATGTTCATACAAAATGCAAGTAGAACCTGAGCGATGCGTACGATTTGTATGAATAATGTGTTTTGGCCACCCTTGACATTCGGAGAGAAAGTACCATAATTTCTTTGACAATTTTCGATTCAGCGTTTACTTTTGTGGTGCATTTACATAATAGGAATGAAATATCGCACAGTTAGTTTAACTTGGAGGCTTGTACGACACAGCGATTACCAATAATGCTTATCGGATTGGGTCTAGGTCAAACATGCACAAAAAATACACTATGCAGGGTATCAAAAAGGTATATGAGTTTGTGAACGTTTTCAAGATCGAGGCTATGTATTATTCGCGAATGTTTCTACAACATATTGCGTGTATGTTTGATCTAGCTTAAACAAAGAATTAATTTTAGTAGCTCAGAGCGACACAAAAAGTGACACCTTCCTATTCCCGAATTCGCTTTAACATGTTAAGCCATACACGCATATACTCCTGTTTACCTAGTAATCTCTGTAAACTGCATATACTAAGTACTTGTGTACATAGAACGATATTTATTTTGCTAAAGAGACGTTGCAGGTTTAATTTCACCGAGAGCAATTAAAAATTAAATAAATCACTTATCGGTGAGCGTTTTTGAGAATTGAGTTTTAGAGTGGCTATTTATGTGTGTACAATTGTGAAAGTGGAAGAACGAAAAAAATATCATATCATCCATCATGGATTTTGATTTACTTTCTTAAGCTACTCATCAATCATAAATAAATATTTCAGAAGGTGTGCATTTAAGCCTGATTTAGAGACGTTAATTTCGAATGTCGAGTGTATAGCGCGCTTGCTTTAAGAGTTTACTTGCCTTTAACAGCGAAAAATTAGATATTTTGGAGTGGACATAGCAAATAATAAACAATACCTAAAAGATCAAAACCTGGATTGGGAAGCCTGTTTAACCCCGTTTAAACCACTTACATTTAACAAGTTCAAATCGTGAACTCAACTAATCCATGGAATAATGTATTATACCACATGTCACAAGGAATGAACTTTAACATCTCACAAAGTTTTACAGAGTTTTTACAACTCCACCTTTGAGAAAATTATTTTTGAAGGGAAAGAATCACATTGAACACAACTCATAGTGCCTATTTAGCCTTTCTCAACAAACATAACACACTATATATTATGATATGATAAACCACAATTTTTTATTTAAAGAGGAAAATTACTTTACAAATACCAAATACTGTAATTTATTCATATACATTAAATTATGATAAGGGAAATAATACACCAAGGATATATACGATTCCTCCAATAATCTAAATTTAAGTTAGCCTTTACAACAATCAAAATATGCGCATATATTGTATTAAGTTTGTGTAGTCTAAAGTTAGCGGTAGTGTTAGGGAAACTAGGTAAATTGTTGCGTTAGCAAAGTTTGATGAAGTGGTTGGTAAAAAATTGAGATTCCTAAAGCGGACAATGGGCTAAGCGAATGAATTGCTAGGACTGAAAGTAGGACAGGAACATCTAAATTTATTACATTGGAAAGATGAGGTTCTTATGATGGTTGTGTCGCTCTGATTAAATATTCAAGCGAATCTATTTTTCAGTGGGATGATGTGATCATCACTTTAGTTTTAATGTTTTTTTCAGTTTTAGCTTCATGTAAAATGGTCACTCATCTTAAATTCAAAAACTCAACACTTGGGGCTACTTGCATGTCTGTGATTAATCACTTGAACTTTTTAAATGGAATGTTATTTGAATTGTATATGTACATACGTACAAAGATGGAGAGTAGCCTTTGATGATTTTTTTCCATTTTTTTCAATTTTTTTAAACCTTCATTTTCTACATGGCAAGGTTAATTTGCACAAAAAGTCGTTTGATATTGTGAGAAGTACGGGGTCGTATAATATACATAAATCATTTCATTTGCCTACGATTGTAAATTGATCGCGAATTAAAGGATTCTGTTAAAACTGAGACAACATAACGAGTAAAAATCTAGACTCTACAAACATTATAAATACTATAAAGGCTAGAAGATATACTACAAGTAATACAAGTTTACGTTTTTCGTATGGCTAGATTTACATAAATGTATTGATATTAAAGAAAGCATATTTTAGAAAGGTCGCATACAATGAAAAATATAACTGTACTCAAAGAGGACAAAATCTATAAATTTTTTGGATAATGAACTATGCAAACCTCCCGAAAAACGGAGTCGATTTGATATACAATTATAAACTATCTCTAAGGAAAACGCCCTTTTTGCATTAGCTATGGAAATAATAATATGGTGACTATAGTTACGAACAAGGTAAAAAATGAAGAGGCAAACACACGCGTGTTAAGAAATAAAGATATATAATACATATGTATCGGGAAGAACCCTTATATTACATAAGATAAATTTTTGGATACGAAACGGACAAAAAAAAAGTAAAAAAATATCCGTAGAATACATAAAGGAGCTAAAAAAGACCTGGTTCTTTTCTATTTGTATGAATGTTAATTATAGTCCGTTTCATTTAATTTAATTTTGATGCCTTACTCTTTCCAAAAACTTCATGTTTTATTTCATTGTGTGGATGTAATTGACGAATACTAAAAAAAACTGATGATTGATTGAGATTAAGTTTTCGAAATATTGAGCATGTTTTTGCATTGGTACATTTGGAAGCTGCTGATTTGCTGGTATTAAATTACAAAAATTGTTCATTCAAGTAGAGCTTGTGAGACCCATCTCTCTCTCCCCCAATGAATAAACAGTGTGAAAAATGAATTCCTATGAACCCACTTATATCCTGACTGTGAAGTATAAATTGCAATACAGGAAAATTATATACCGCATTAGTATTAATGAAAAAAGCTATCAAAAGCTTAGTGATACATTAGTAGCTGACTTTACAATCTGTATTGGATACAACGAGCGTAGCTTAAGGGGCTAATTGCGACTGTGTTTTGTTAAACCGTGTATTTTGTTTTCCAGTCGCAAGAAATTTTAGATGCTAAGGCATAATCGGATTATGGTGCTTACAAACAAGAGAAACTATACAAAAGGTGCTATCGTAAATACCTGTAAATTCCCAGGTATTTAACCATATCGTTTCTTGGAAATGTGCCCAAACAGGATCTGCATTTAAAGAAAATGATCTGATCATGTTCAGTGTTCCTATTTTGTTGGTCAAAGGACGGTATTAGTTGAGAAAGTGAAATGTGATTATTCAATCATAAAAGAAAAGCCAAGCTCGGACTAAAAGCAAAGAGGACATTGTTATATTCATGAAAACATATAGTACTCATTTAGGCTTTACTTAGGTACATATTTTTAGTAAATATTTTGACAGCCAAACTATTTACGTGTTTGATTGTGCGTGAAAATGGAAAATTATGAAATATGTAAAATTATATTATGTACGCAGTTGTTGTAAATGTATGATTCTAATGTTGTAATAAACGGTTATGTCACCTATACTTAACTTTTAAAGAAGAAGTAAAGAGTTTTGTTAAAGTTTACTCTGTTGAGTATATAAAAATAAAACCAGGACATATGAAAGATTTGTTAACGTGTTGCTTTATTTCCTCCCATAAACTTGTGGATCTTGTTATGCTAGTAAAACTGGATATGCTGTCAAGGACACATTTATTCCATGCTTTCAAGAATTTTCTCATAATTAATTTTCTTTGACTGCTGCCGCCGCATACAGTGTGTGATGCACACTCAATTTGTTTGTCATTTCACTCACATATTGTAACAAGATAGTCAAATCATACATTATTCTCTTATCAAAAATAAGCAGACCGGTAACACAGGTTCATGTTTCAACGTGCAAATGATTCCAATTGACCTTCAAGTAACTTTGGTGAATACATGTCCACACACTTCTTTATTTGTAAAGTGGTCGCCGCTCTTATATATCCTTTAAAATTCTGTCAAATACTTTGGTGAAAATTTTAACGGAAACTGGCACCATGTCGGTAAAATATAATTTTGAAGGTCACAAGGTGTTAATAACTGGAGGAGCAAAAGGTAAGTTTGAGTTTGAAGCTATATTGGATACAAAAGTGTCAATTTTCAATGTATGCATTTTTTACAAGGTTTGGGTAAAACACTGGTAAAAAAGTTTACCGAAGCTGGATGCAAGTCAATTTATGTCATTGACAAGGATGCCACCTTGATAAGTCAATTGTTGGAAGAGTTTCCTAGCGTGAAAACCATTCAGGTAGACGTGTTGAACTGGGAGGAGACTAAAAAAGCGGTCGAAAGTTTTGGGCCCGTTGATCATTTAATTAATAATGCTGGTATTCCAGAGCCCGAAGACATTTTGAATGTCACTTCTGATGGAATTGATCGGTAGCAAAAGCTAATAAACTATTTCCATTTTATAAAATACATAATTTGATTTAAGCATTGGTTGAATGTTGAATGTATGCTTCTGTATTTGTTCAAAGAATATTTGGAGTGAATTTCAAAGCCTTGGTGAATATAAGCCAAGTTGTGGCAAATGGAATGATTCAGCAAGGGAAAGGAGGGACTATTGTTAACATTTCTTCCGTGGTAAAATATTACATCATTATATACTTCTACTAGATTAAAAATGAGCGAATTCTTGTGTGATAATTAAGCAAGCATGATACATATGTCATTTCAGTTGGATGCCAAAGCTCTTAAGGGAGTTCCAATGTATTGCTGCACAAAAGCTGCCGTTACCCAGTTAACCAAATCATTGGCTTTAGAGCTAGCGCAACACAACATCCGTGTAACCTGTGTCCGTCCTTCAGTAATGTTGACCAACTTTGTCTCTGATCCTGCTAAACAAACAGTTGCAAAAGCCGTTTATGATGTGCTTACAGATAGACAGGTGCCAGTACTAACCAGTATTTTAATCAGTTTACAGAAATAAATGTATGCGAATTAAAATGTTACGATTCCCTGCAGGTTACAAAAAAGGTTGTGACAGTCGAAGACACGGCGGACTCTGTACTGTTTCTTTGTAGTGAGGCGTCTTCAATGGTCAATGGGTCGGACATATTAATTGATGGTGGC
>JAANSQ010000765.1:0-19309 GCA_036850885.1 Lepidocyrtinus dapeste | reverse complement strand
TCGATGAATCATAAACTAGATACTTTCCCATTTTCCTAGAAGTTTATGCTATTTTCAAGCTTTAAAGCTCTAATTCATTTCCTTGTGGAAATTAGTCTTAATGTAGGTTCTCTTGTGGTATGATTCGAAAGTGTGGACTGTGCAAAGTCTAAATTTATAATTTTTTTGTCTTAATTTGATTTCCAAGGATGTTGTGTACCGTCACGAAGACTAAAAAGATTTTTTATCATGCTTTTTACAGTATCTGGTAACACAATACCCGCGCGATGACTACGTGAGGTGGCTCCTGGAAAACACGAGAATCCATATAATGCCTTCAATGAATCCCGACGGCTTTGAAGTGTCTAAAGAAGGAACGTGTGAAGGCGCGCAAGGAAGGTGAGGAATGTAGCTTTAGCCACTTTCCGGAAATACCTCTATTTATTAAGTCTTGGAACAACTCTAACGTCTCCATAGTGCTTATCAGTATAGCTACGCTTAATAAGCTTTACAAATGATCGTGCATACGTGAAGTCATCATGTGGAATATTTTTTTCTTATTTTGTTCTTCTCGGTTAAGCCATTAGTATAAGTGAATGTATTTGGTTAGAAGTAGCGAGTGTAGCAATCTGCTTCTAAAACGCAATCATAGTTTCATTCCATCTGATAATTTTGTTGCAGACTGGAGCTACATCAATCCACATATGAAAAGTTTATATGAGTGAAAGAACATAACAAAAGAAAAAAATGTCGTGTTTTCTCAGATTGCCAAGCTAAGTGTAAGTATAAGTTGAAAGTTCTTTTTTCTTTATTCAACCTGGTCTAGGGCTTAGAAAGGAACAGCTTACATAAGTACTAGGGATTTTTACCAGGCACGTGATGTGATTAATAAGTGGACTACATCCGTCGAGTTTTCTTTTAGCCCCATGGCAGGAGGTCTGAACCCAAAGTGAGAGAGAGAGAATGAAGCAGTTGGCCAAAGCAGTTTTCTCCTTTTGATACACTCTACAGACTTTCACTTAGCAAGAGTACAAAAAAAGACACCCTGCTAGGGAGCCTTTGTCCAGACTCTAATCTGTGTAGAGTAATTCTGTCATTTTGTAGACTATCCTTATTGTTTCAATACCAAATAATGAATTGTAAAATATATATATATCAACGCACAAAATACATGATCGTTTCCGTTTAAACGTTGCTTGTTTCTTTCAATTTCGACGATCCTTTCTCCTCCTATTATTTGTGTGTCATGTGCCTTTAAATACAAACGCAGTTTAGGATGTAATGCATTAGATGCTTTTGGCAAAAATTTCCAGGAAAAAGATATCATTCGTGGTAGTTTCATTAGAGTTAGTTTAGATGAAAATTAATCGCGAAAGTGAAAAGAGGAGAAGAAAAAATATAATGGCTTCTTGATTGCTTGTCGCTGTCCATTTCCTTGGAGTAAATGTACAATTTTTTCTTGATGGTTGTTATTTACCCGTAGACTAAAACGGTAGAAATGCTCTTAGTAGGTATTAATCATTGAAGTTTTTGTTTACATGCAAGATGGTTAACACATGCACAGCTTGTTTCATTTTTTCTTCCTGAAAGTATAGAAAGAAAAGTAGTTTTCCTGGTTTGCTGCCAGAGCCAAGATGGATTCATGTCTAATATGAATTCAAAGGAAAGCATGAAGTCCAACCTTAAATTACAACAGCTCTCTGATGACAACCTCTCTTTTTCGTTTCAGGTACAATGCAAGGGGCTACGATCTGAATCGCAACTTCCCCGACTTTTTCAAAACAAACAATGCAAGACCTCAATCTGAAACGGAACATGTGAAAGAGTGGCTTTCAAAGATACAGTTTGTTCTTTCGGGTAACTTCCATGGTGGTGCGTTGGTTGCTTCATATCCCTTTGATAATAGCGCGAAATCAAGTAAGTTTACATAGTTGATCAAACGATTATCTAAAATTTAATATAAATCTTTCAATCCAATTAGCAAATTTTAAATATGCATTAATAACTGAATTTGGGTTCATCTTCTCAATCGATGAGGGAGTTTATCAGCTTCACAAACACTTTTCTGCACAGTATTGAAGTATTTATATAAGAAAGTGTTTTTCCATTGTCGCTCTTAATTAAATTTTTTGGGGTTGGCTGCGTTGCTTCGGTTGTTTTCTTTGCTTTAAATTTCCTCCATTTTTTTCGTCGAATATACGAAGCAGATAAACGCGCTAAAATTAGATTACGATTACTGCTTGAAAAATTCGCTAAGCTCCCAATTCTAATCACAGATATTGGCGAAGGGGTTTCATCTGAAAATCAGTTTAAAAGAAACTTCCTTTTTCCATTAGTGAAAGTTCGAAGCTCCCCTTAGGCGCTTTGCCTTTGAGTTGTCACTTTCTTGTTTCTTACGGTGGCTAGTACGAGGGAAAAATGGCAGTTTGTACTTTGGTATCCTCTTTGCTTCCAGCTCACAACTCTCAATTTCCCCTTTATCACATTTTTTAAACTAAAAATAAGTTTAGTGAAAAAAGAGGGGAAGCCAACAAAACCTAAAGATACATGATGAATGGAATTCGTATCCTCTAGCCAAATATATCGCATGCTTCTCTACTAAAATATTTTTCTTACTCTTCCTTGTTTACTTTCTGCTGCGAAGGATTATGTCGCTCAACTTCATCATGCAAAGGTAATCTATTTGCTCGATCTACTTAACGCATCAGATTTTATGAATACTTTTAAGACTCATGAATACCAGCAACTTTACATTTACTCTAAAGTGTTCGCTAGAAGTACCACACTGGGAAGTTTTTTTCTATAGGCTCACCTCCCAGAGTATTCCATCACTTGAGCCAAGTTTAATTATAACTATGCTCGGGTAGACACAAAGGCACGTATTTATTTTGTTAATATTAATTATGCAAATGAAGGTTCAGGCTCACTGTTCCTTTTTTACGACGGATCAGGAGAAGGGCCAAGTTTATGTGAAGGGTTAGAGCATGTTGATTACTTTCATTTGTACTCCGAGTCGGGGAACCCATTCTGAGATTCCTACCTGTGCAAATTACCATGCAAATAGTGTTTTCATCAATGGACCATGTTCGAGACACCACTACAGTAAATAAAGAGACCAAACCGGAAAGTCATAGAGACCTCGAGTGCTTTCATGGTTGAGCTAGAAAGCGAAAGCGAGAGAAACATTACATTATCCAAGAGAACCCTTTTCTCTTCTTGGTATCCACAGAAAATCATTTTAGCTAATAAAGTTGGGTTCGAAGCAAAAGTGCGTCTCTCTTCACTTCAGGTTTCGCTGTGAGCTCTAAATAATTTCCAAGTCCTGGCACGTCCTTTTTGTCCAACTTACACAAAAAAAATAACAGACTTTCCCTTTGTCAAACTAAGACTAGATAAACACGGATGAAAAACGTTAAACTGTGCAACCACCAAAAATATCACAGGGAATAGTCCAGGCTTTAAATTTTCGTAAATATCTACAGTATTCCGAACTTTACATGAATATTGACTTTAGGAAATCAAACACTAAATGAAGTAAAAAGGCCGAAATAAATTGGAGGGAACAGGGAGTAATCAGAGTATATAAAGAAGAGAATACTTACACAAAACATCCAATTAATTTAACTTTCCTTTGACGTTGTTCCCTTGTACAATTATAAGCATAAGTATGCCATCTATGTACTCTAACCTGGGGCTATGTGAGAATCTAAAGCTCTCCCTATAAAAAATATTTTCACTTTTTTTTGCCTTGCAGGATGGATGCCGAACATATCTCATATTGGTACAAATTCATTTCAATTCGTCCTCGTAAAAATTTCGCACGTCTTTTCGTTCATTTATTATGGTTGTGCCTGGAAAATATGATTTTTTGGGTAGAGAATTAGTTTACGTCAGCACCAAATTTCGTACTTAATACACGCCTGTTAGTTACAAAGTAGGTTACGTTTCAAAGATTACTTTTGGAAGTAGCTTTGTTTTTAGTTATCACACGAATCACTCTTTTTTATTTGACTTAAGTAACCAGGGACCTTGAACGAAACTGTGTTTGTTTTTATGCCGCTGTGATTTCATTGTATTGACTGGTTTACAGTTTGTGGAATGCGAATTGCTTAGAGCTTTTAAGCTAATGAGTTTCCTTTCCTCATGTCTGACAGCTTTTCACACAAACTTTTCCTACTTTCTTTACCACCCGTCGCCCTTAATGAGATACAATTGCCCTTGCATTCAGACTTTACTTCGGAGTAAAAAATGTGTGTATTTTTTATCGTCATTTTTTTCCAGAGATTTTATGTTTGAGCGTATGTATGTGTTCTGTATTATGTCATTTCCTTCAAAAGAATACGTCCTGTTTTGAAGTAGTTTGAAATAAAGAGAATCTCTGTTTCCCCTTACCTTGTGTAGTGTTCCAGAGCCTTTCCTCAACAGAGTCTGTTACACCGGATGACGATACGTTCAAGCATTTGGCTACTGTGTATTCCACAAACCACAAGAGAATGTACCAAGGAAGACCCTGCAAGGTGATTTAATTTGTTTACTTGGTTTATTCATATTATACACTGCTTATGTAAAATACATTTTAAATCAGGACAAACTAAATATAAGGAACGTGGAATGAGACAAAGACTGTGTAACATCTCCTTCGATATTGCCTAGAAATATATGCAGAGAAAAATTAATTGCCATATATAAAGATTAATACATACTTCCATACATATAGTCATCATCTGAATGCAGTCAATACAAGTTCACGCTTAAGTCATTTTAAATATTTTCCCTCATGGATCTTCTACGGGTGAGATGTAACGTCCTCAACGGAAGCGTACGACAAAGTTTACACCAGGTAATCTCAATTCCGTGCTTATCCTTGGTGTGTTCCATCACCTTCTCATGCCCACCATAGTGTTTCCAAATAGCTCCTCTCTTTGCCTCTTGCGCACATTTTGGACAACTTAACTTCCCCATTTTGAGTCGAGTAGCGAAAAAATCAATTTTAATTGAAACTGTGTTTTTAGGAAGTTTAAAAAATTAGTTTAGCTGCAAAATAGGAACTAACGCATAGCCAACTAGCTTAGTTAAGACAAAATGACAAAGGATAAAAAAATAATGCCGACTCCTTATTTTGCATGGTCCAGAAAGAAAGGTTTCTCCATTAATTTGCAAAAAGGGTGACAAGCCTTGAAGGAGATGTTACATGTCTTTTATGCCATAGTCGTCTTTTCAAATTTCTGTTTGTTTTTGAACTTGATATACCAGATATGATAGATGTCATACATACAAAAGTCAGTTAAATTTACCATTGGATGTATTAGTAATTTATTTCTTCTTGCAAGGGACAGGGGCAGAGTGGTTTCAAAAATGGAATAACAAACGGCGCTAAGTGGTATCCATTGATTGGTGAGTAAATACTAGAATAAAAATTTTTTCAAAGTTTAGTCCCACTTTCTATGGAAATTGGCCTACTTTTTATTATTCAAATATGATTTTGAAGCAATCAGTAGCTAAGCTAATAATATTTTGATAGGCTTCAACTAAGCAATATTCTATGGAGGCAGAGAACGTTCATCTCATTTTATGTTTGATTGCAGGAGGGATGCAAGACTTTAACTATATTTGGCACGGCTGTATGGAAATCACCCTGGAAATTTCCTGTTGCAAATTCCCTCTCGCAGAGGATCTAGAGAGGTATTGGAGGGAAAACAAAGAGGTAATATTGTGAGAAAATGATTTCAAGCGTTGCATAAAATTTGTCGTTGTATTTTTTGACATCTCGCCAACTACCACTCAATAGACTATTGTAAGCTGGAGGCATGTGCCTGCATGGATGATGCCATGAAATTCGAATATATGGTCTTTGTCTAAAATATGTTGTGGCAAAGTTTATTTGCGATAGAATGTCTAGTATGGATTTAGAGAAAACGCTTCATTTCCCATTTGCACTTCTACAGACTGAATCGTGAATTATAGAAGATCTCACACTTCCTCCTCCTGAATACTTCATGTAAAGCTTAGCGTGCAAGTGTTTGGTAGTTATTAAGGCAAGGTATTTTTGTCACGGTAAAACCGTTGTCTACAAGCTTACTGGGAGGGGACAACTCAAGTGGATGGATGGAGAAGGCAACTTATCAATGTCTAGTTTGTTTTTTGTTTGTGTAGTCACTCCTGAGATTCCTTGGGGAGGCTCATCGCGGTGTTCGAGGATTCGTTCACGACGAGTTTGGCAATCCCATTGAAGGAGTAGGACTCAAGATTAAGGATCGTGACGTAGGATTTAAGACGACAAGACATGGAGAATACTGGAGAATTCTGTTACCAGGACGATATGTCTTGGAGGTATGGGAATTAGCTTCCATAAAAATTACTCTTGTAACATGTCGTCCTCCGACACTTTTTACGATGTGCTGATCAATTTTTCATTTTGGATGTTATCTCATCACTATAAATACTTAAATCCTGGGAGGGTGTACCCACCAGGCCTGGTATTTATGGGGGAGGCTTAGAAGCTTAATGAATTTAAATGTGAACTATACGTTTCTCTTGTTGCAGGCGTACCATGACAACTATGATCCGAAAGAAGCGGAATTTTATGTCGTAGATGATCGACCAACTTTACTTAACATAACTTTAGTCAGGAATTCGGTAAGGTTTCGTCGAAGACGGTTAATTCGCCCTCGTTATCGTTTTAAATTCTAGTGATTCATTCATTTTTTTCTGTTAATAAAGCACTCGTAGACTTTGACAATCTTTCTTATTTTTTCACCTTGACTTGATTTACTCTTCTACCCTTAGTTAAGCCAAGTTATTTAAATAGCTTGTAAATTTGTACATTGTCTATTTTATTGGGTATGTAGCATAAACCGGTGTCGGGTCGCCTACCGCTTACAGGACGCTCTCACGTTGGAAAGTCCACGGACAACTCAAGTGAAGCATCCTCTGAGCACTTATCGTATTCCAGGGATGAACACTATGCGTTTGCAAACACCAACGGCAACTCTTTCTTGTCTCTTGATTTAGCCTCCGCGCTTTTTGCTTTCTTCTGCTTCCTCTGCATCTCTTGCATTGACGTGAAGATCTATTCATCCGTCACTTTATTTTTAGGCGTAATAGTACGACTCCTTTTCTTCAGCGACTTCACCATCTCCGAGTTATTTGAATATCAAAAAGACAAACTAGTTGCAAATGATGAGCAAAATGATCTCACAGTGTTTTGGGACGCTGACGGGGAAATACAGGAAGAAACGGGGAAGCCCGTAATTAAAAACAGGATGGTGTTAGATGATACTGTAGACTTGAGCCAATCTTTAAATTAAGCTTGGACTTACCTTTCTGTTTCGTAACAACCAAATCTCGAAAAAAGAACATGCAACTATTTAATCAAGCGAAGATAGCGCTTTATATTCCATAAATTATTTTCCTTCATGTAATATGTAAAATACGTAAGACAATTAGAGAGGCGTACGGTGCTATAATGTGGGGAGCTTCTTGTATCACTAGAATCGTTTCAAAGAAAAAAATTAGCCTTGGGAGATGGACTGGGTTGTTTCCAATTTAAAGAGCCACGATTTCGATAGAGTATACCTATTGTGCTCAAGAGCATTCTTATCTTATCACGTGCCATTATACTAATTAGCCGGTGACATTAGTCTTAGAACGTATAGAGCGTCACTATTTTAGGAGATTACTCCTCCAGAACTAACGTTCTGTCGTGTTCTCTTCTCACACAAGATTATTTTCTGAACACAATTTTTAATCCATGGTCCAATCAAGCACTACTTGTACATTCACAATATGTATTACGAAATCACCTGCACCATTTTCCGTATCTTGTAAGACAGCGACATCTATCAAAGTTAAGTTACACTAACTATAGAATTCATCTCGATCTCGCTACACCTTGACAGTATTTCAAACCTTGCTAACTGTACATGTTTCCTACGAATACAAAAACTAGTCTTCTTTCCTCGCTGTTTAGTTAAGATTAACTTTCGTTTCTCTATTTTTTTAGGGAAAGTCCTTATTTGATACTTCAAAGATCAGCTTCCCCAGAAATTAAGCTATTGAGTACTTTCTCTTATACGCTTCTTGTTGGGTGTTTCTGTACAATTTACTACAATTCTGGATTGAACATTTCTTCGCGGGTGGACACGTACGCACCTGTAAATTTGTATGTGTTCCATTCCACCGTTGTTCTAAAATTTTCACTTACAATTAGTCTTTCAGGCATTATATCTTGATAAAGAAATAGCCTGTACGAAAAGAACTTTGCACAAATACAGTGTTAAAACTGTGAATCATTCATATTCATTTGGGTACCTAAACTGTAATTACCTCGATAAAAGATGTACTTTTACTCTACACGAGAGAACTAAAAAATGAATCGTGTGGAGCCTACTGTATATACTAATCACTTATTAGGAAACTGTAAGTAATATTGTATATAGTTGTAGTATATGGAGACCATCTCTGTTGATATTTACAAATTTTAATGTCGCAAATCTCTCAATATTCTATTGTATTATATGAAACTTATCTTAAAAAGATATGCATTTATGTACCTAATAATATGTTTCTTCTGTCGCTTATCCTATTGTTCCAGAGGTAAAGTGTATTGTTTATTTTGTTTTATCTAAAATAAAACAGTTTCTGTTGCTGTTCTAGGAGTCTTCCAATATTTCCAATTAACCTTCAGCCAAACACTATTTTTACTTGGTTAATATTTAAGAAAATTCTTTCATACTAAATTTAGGCGCATCCGGGTCAATTCGGACAACATTCTATACCTGCGAGGGATATTATTTATTTGAATCATCCTCAAAAAGGCCCACCTCCTCAACAATCTCCTCAAGAGTCACAGCAAGGGTCGGGGTTTTTTAATTTTAACAGACTTGTGAATACCTTCTTCGGTTAAAACCTATTATCTCAGCGTGTATGAAAGTTAAACTTTTAATAAAAATATTTATTGCACGACACTCAATATTTTTGTTTCAAGTTTTTTCTGCGTTGGTTTATATCGGCATTACGATTTTGAAGCAATTCATGAGGTTTACATGGATGAACTGCAGCTTAAGACGCTTCTGGGATGACATCTGAAATTTTTAAAGGGTCAAGTCATGAATTGAAAAGTAAACTAAAAAAAACTTACGAATAAAGAACACAATTAGATTATATTCTGTCATCAATTGTAACTTTTATTAGTTTGAAGTACATCGGAAAACTTCTCGAAAAACTACGCGTGTTTCGCCGTTATTCAAATTACTTCATAACTTGTCATCTTCCTTAAGCTTAAGAAATATTAAAGTAGTCCACCAAAACCAAAATAAACTAATTTCATCCTTTCTTCACTAAATAGTAGTTAAAATTTGGACAAGACGAGAAATCAAAAACTAATACACATTCTAATTTTTTACATTAATATCATCTCAAGTCATAGACACTTTTTTATTCTTTTCATTAATTTAAATTGAATACAAAATATCGGCAGTAGTGTAGCTTCGTGTTAACCATTTTTCGATACACGTACCCAAACGACAGCATTAAAGTTTCATGAGATTATCTTCCATTTTCTACTGAACATAGAGAAAATTGGGACTACGCTGCTTTCTCTGTCACTCCGTTTCAGATTTATTACTGGAATGCATGAGCGAGAACAAAGATGTTTAATAAGAATTTATCCAATATTTTCTACACTACATCATTATCCCTTGACCTGCATGAAAGAAACAATTTTTTGGGGATAAAGGTGGAACTATAAAAAGTTACAGTTATTTTTTTGTGCACAATCACATACTTCGGGACTCCGAGACTTTTACACTACTGCTATGATTCTTTCCTGAAAAAGATTTAATATAGATTAAAATTAGACTATAACTATGTAATATCATCTTTCTTAGTTTTAGTAAATCTTTTTTGTGTCACTACAAAATACTGATAGTTTACTTACAGATCTTATAACTTCGTAATTTCTTTCTGTTTTGGGTGGTCAAAGTAAACAAATGGTTATACATATTAACTAACTACTATACTGCCTGTTGCCTCCTAGATTCTACTCTCCCGTATACCAGAATTCCGTCGCCTGCCGGTAACCCTAAGTGAGCTTTTCTTACACTAAATTTGACCTTTAGTTTAAGCTCGACCTATAGTTCGTCAGCAAGAGACGGATCTTTGATAAATGAGAATTTGATAGGTAGGTGGCAACGTAATGAGTGGTCAAGAGTTTTTAATAAAAGGCAATATAATAGCAAATTAGCATACCCATTGGTTTACTCCAACCCTGTTGCGACTTTATAAACAATTTATTTCGTCAAATCATCTTATTTCCTCCGATTAGGAGATAATTCTTATTCGTAACAATTAGAAGACAAAATACATAGACTTTTTTTATGCGGCAGGTTGCTCCAATGTCATGCCATTAATGATTGCTTAATAGAGTATCATAATCAGAGGATGCAAGCTCAAAGAGGAAAACAAATCTTAAATTAATCGTCGACAATTCGACGCGCAGAATATGTTGGCTACCAAACGTATTTCATTAATTTAAAACTCGAAAATATTTCTCCGTGAAGCATTGCATTACTAATAGTAACTCATCTACATTTGAAAAATACATGTTGTCATTTAGCAAATATTTAAATCAAGGGCTTGGGATTGTCGGAAGTGACTTGATCTGGAATGTTGCTATAAAATAAACTCAGCGCGTTCCAATCAAACCTATATAACATTCTACTACAACGAGTACCCGGTAAATACTTAAATATATTTTTACTGCTACAGCTATTATCGTAAGATGAAACATATGCGATAATCTTGTTGATTTGGATAAGTATAAGCATGATCACAGTCAAGCTGCTACGGCTACTTCATACTTAATTAGATAGATAGCTTAACTAAACTGTTTCTTTCACAAAATTCATACATATTGAACAACGAGAATAGAAGAAAACCCTCTTGTTCTTCACAATTCGGAATCAGGGAAATGAATGCCAACACTTTCGGCTTTTAAAAGTCACAAAGTTGTAACCATAGTTTGTAATCAACTTTACATTTTGTATCGTGAAATACTACTTTTAACAATATTGGCTAAGCAATTAATTTTCCTAAATTTTGCGATCAAAATTATTTGGCTTGTTTGTTTCACGGCAGGTATCACAAAGAGGGAAATATTCGATTAATGTTACAAGGGTTAATGTTTGAAAGTTTCATTCGGATATTTGATTGGTGGATTTACATTACAAATTGGATGGCTGATTGTTTAGGAGTACGATAAGCAAATTTTGTTTTTGTTTCCAAATTCGGTCATTGTAATTTAACTTGACGGGCATCACAAAATTCAAAGTTGTACATACGGATGAGGTCACAAAAGCGGATTGATACTGTATTTATGGGTCTGATTGTTTTACTCTGTACTCGGTAACATTTTTACTTTAAATTTAAAATTTTAGAAAAAACTCTTTCCGGATTGTCACGTACAATGGTAACTATCAGTACCTCCAAAGTTTCAACTATTCTAGAGGTAAGTTCATATAACTCCAATGATTTGAAAAGGTTTAGAAATAAAAGCTTAGCAAGGTCCAAATATACCAAGCTTCATAATCTTAAGGAATGTTCCAGTTTGGCAATTATTTTGTGCTCTGATCTATTCCAAATAATGTTTCACATTGTTTGTTTAAGTAAGGATAACGGAGTCAAATTTGCATGTATACTGAATACTGTTCAGACGCAGCATACTCTCCATTGAATCGAGGCTATGAACATACGAATGTACATACCTGTTGCTTGGATAACAGTTGGAAAACTTACGAGATAAAAAGCTTCCTACGTCCGAATGTTACATAAGCTATGGCACTATCCTTACTGCCTGTTCCCAGCTGGTTTGAAATCCTCCAAGTTTGCCGTTCCCGTTGAACAAATCCAATTCGGATTGCAGGAATATCGTAAGGCAAACCTCTGGTAAACCAAAACTTAATAAATTCATGTCAATGACAAGGGAGTTTGCAAAAAGGGAGAAAGACAAGAAGATTGTTCAAACACTTAAGTCGGTTCCTACCTAACAATGCTTTACAGCAACATGGTCTTGAGTCAAATTGTACCATAAAATCTTTTTAAATTGTTGATATAGATTTACATGCTATAAAAAAGTTTTGAAAAAATCGAGCCAGAGAAAATTCGGGCATTTTCCAGCATCCAGCGAGGAAATTACTTAATATTTTCTCAGACAAGCCTAAACCTCAAGCTTCCTTTACACTCCAAAAGAATACCCTTAAGAAAATATAGATTCATAGGCCATTTCTATGGTTGCACGTATTCATATATCATTCAGTAATTCGTTTATGCCCTTCTTTTCTTCTATCGAAAATTTTTCTTGAATATGCACCCCAACTAGAATTCAAAACCCAGCCAAAATCAGAAGAAGTCATTTAAGTAATAACGTTTTAGCGAAGCTTCCTAGTTTAAAAAAGATTTTGTAAATTTCTACCACTACTTCCATCACTCCAACGCTTTTATGAAACAAGCCTATATACTAGTTTCCTACATTTTAGTTCGCAGGCTCGACACAGATGGCACGAAAATTTTAATTGGCAATATTATTCCTAGAAGTTCCCTGGTGCTATTTCCAAACCTCCAGCTGCATTAAGATGTGTAGTTTACCTGATAATAACATAGATTAAAATCTAAGCAGTAAATACAAACATTTTGGCAAGTTTACATCCCACAAGATGCTATTTCCTAAATTTCCTCTGATGCTTCATGTATGAAAAACAGATCTTTTTGTCTACGTACCATCTAACATTTTCGTTACACAAGGTAGTCTCATGGTAACTTTCTCTTTAAAAAATAATAATCTAAAGTGTTGATCACGTTTATTGATTTGTCCACATGACGATAATCTATCAAGTCTAAGAAACCTTAGTTTCTTACATTGCAGTCACCTTGTTTCCATTTTCGACAAGGTCGTCCAAGAGCAATCACTCGAACTGTTAGCAGCAACGGGTTCGAATTATTTTGCTTTTATCCAGTTTCTCTTTACAGGAAATCTCTTTGCCTACACAACTTTCCCCTACTTGAATTCTGATCCTGTTGGAAAACAACATTGAATTAGGTACTCTTCTAATTTATACTCGGTTCCTCAAAATATCTTTTCAATTCGTGTGTACTAGAAACATGACCTTGTGAATAAGCTTCCGATTTCATTAATATCTCACTTTTGTTTTTTTTTTAATTTGCTTACTTAAATCTTGCCAGATATTTTACCCAACGAAAACTACGTAATTAAATATTTTTGCCTTGTCACAAACTCCTTCTTTGGGTATGTTTGCTTTCTACTCCTATTACTACGTTAGTTCACGTTTACAATTAAATTTTTCCTAAAATTGATTAAAATCTTAAGTTCAGACGAGAGTTATTTTCTTCAGTTTTTTTTTCATTTGCACACATTGATGAAATAGTATTTTGCATTAAAAAAGTATTTTAATATTCTTGGATTTAAAATTTCTACATTTTGTCTGGACCACCGCTCTTTACACTTGGCATGAAGGCCTACTGCACAGGGCTAGAAAAATTTTGTTTGGAAAATATTCTTTTTTCTAACGGAAACCGAGGAAAGGTACCCCCCCACTCTTAACTTTCGTAAAACCTGGGGGAAGGAACAGAATTACAGCCTTTCGTCCCCACTTAAAGGAAAACCTGAAGTATGTTACCTTAATAACAATAAATTTTTTAGAGAATATTTTTTGGAGTGTTCCCGTCCATGAATATGTAATGATTTTTTTTAGTTCCTTCGAAGAATACCTTAAACATAATAATATGTTCCTTTTTATATAAATATGCTCTTCAGCACAGAGATTTGGCTAGTTCGAAGTTAAAAGTAATATGCTGAAATAAAGTTTGCCGTTCGAATGTTGTGGTTTATGGCTGTTGTGGCGTGAAGAATAATTTGGCATGTATCCCGTTCCTATGACTTTACACGAAGAGCTGGAAATCCTTTCTCGCTTTACAGAATTTCATATGAGTGCTTCGTCCTTCCACATCAATCAATTCTTGCGCGGAAAAGAGAAAATAAAATGAAGCCGCTTCACCGGACAGTCAGTCCGGGGTTGGGGAAAGGACTATTTTACCTGTGTTTAAAGTTTCAAGTGAGGTATGAAAAAAACATTTGTGTGATATAATCTAATTGGACTCTTTTTTTTTGGCTGAATTAGTCGCAGTCTATGTATCGATCATATCGTATCGAGACACAAGGAGCGTTCGAAACAAACAAACAATCCGAATAACTAAGAAATCAACAACTAATTACTTATTTACTAAATGGACGTCCCTAAAAATTATTCTGTGGCGCGATGTATTAAGGTGATGTAGCTGATGATGGTAGTTTAGAGTGATCTGATCATTTCGCTGAGTCAGGTATTTTCCACGGAAGCAATAGCCGGGCGGTGCGGTTTTAATTTTGCGGTGTGTGGTGCCCCTCACGTCGTTCCATAATTTCAAGTTTCATATGGTTTCATGTGAGAAGCAGGAGGCTCCTTTTTACCTTCTTCGCTGTAATTTCAACAAGCACTTGAGGTCTGCTCTCTCAATTCAAGAGGATTTGGAGAATTGAGCGATGATGTTGATGTGTCTGTAAATGCACTTTACGTAGGGGAGTTACACACACACGACCATTATTTTACAGGATCTAGTAGTCTTGAAAAATATTCCTTTCGTTCTTTCTTAGCCTTTAAGGTTCTCTTATGAAAAGATGCCGAAGTATCCCGCTAATGTTGACAACACTATTACGGCAAGTATTAGGAGGCATATCATTATCATGATCTTCTTCTGCAAGAAACAAACAAATTAAACAATTCGTATTAAGGTTTACTATTAATTTCATTCTAAATCAATTAATGATCACAGAGTAGTTCAAGAATATTCTATTCTGTTTAACCATATACTTATGCATATGTTTCGTTTTGGCTTTTCTGGTTTCGGCCAGTTTCTTACGTTTCCAACTTGCATGGTCTATTTATAAAATGCTGAAGGTAAAGTGGAAAACGGATGGCGAGATTTTATCTCTGTGTTTTCCGACTTGACAATTTAGAAAAGAACTATGCAACTACGTAAGAATCTTCAATTTGTTGGACCATCCACCCGTACATAGTAACGTTATTCCCATCGCCGTAAGTGTCACAAGCGCGCTTTCACTCACTGAACAAATATCTAAAATGGAAGTCGCCATATCTCTTAATCTTAACGTAGGACCAAGGAGGTTGATATTAAAACAACAATTTATAGCGAAACAACAACCTTCTGCGGAAAATGCAAATCCATACAATGTGACGTTTCTTTCTTCCAAGGTATTTACAAAAAAATTTCAGCTGCTAAATAAGCTATAGTGAAAAGATTCTTTCAGTAAAGTCTAACCTAACCCCATTTTACTATGTTCGTGCTAGATCCTGTATCTAAAATTTTAAGACGATATCACTGCCAACTTTATCTCGAGTCAATAGGTTAAGGCACAGTTACGTAGTAATTCTAAGTAAAATTAAAAATTTTATTGCTGAAGCATTATTCAATCATCTATTTTTAAACTGAAATGTAAGCACTGGACATGATGTCATCTTAACCTCTAGACTAATTCATTGTGGGGATAAGCAAGAAAATACTATGGTTTCAAAAGCTAAAAATGTAAATACTTATTGAGAATATAATCCAGTTAATAAAAGATAACCCTGCAAGGATACAAAAATATAGTTTCTCAATACATGTTAGTTCTTCATCTTGCCAATCTTCCCGTATCTTTATAGAGCATTTCTCTTGATTTTCATTTTCAACGAGCTACTTGTTCATGAAGCATTAAACTGCACTTTCCTTCCACATGTTTCTTGACCCGTTTCAAGAAGCAGAAGTGGTTTGAGTTGGATATGAATCAGAGAGGGAAGGTTTTTATATTTCTGTTACAACAAGAAAGTCAAAAAACGTTTATGCAGCTCGCACAGGAGCAAGCGATATATCGACATTATTTCATAAAATCCCGAAAAATAGTCTGATAGCTCGAATTTTTCGCGCGACCTTCGGTCGCACGGTCGCGCATTTTCTGGAAGTCCGCATTATTTCATTGTTTACTTAGCGAAAATCTTGCCAATAGTAGTTATTACGTAGCATGTGAAACTAAGTATTGATTCGGATGCGTCTGTCCATCCGTCCGTCTGTCTGTCCGGTCATGCCGCAACTCTCAAACACGTCAACCGATTGATTTCCAATTCGGTATATAGGTACATGGGAGCATGAGAAGTAACTGATTAACTTTTGGGTCTTATCAGTAAACTCATGAGGTAAGGGGTCAAGGGTTTCAATGGTTTTCGAAATGAAAACTTATGGTTTGTTGTAGCTCATCAGAAAGCCTTTGACCTTCTGGTGACAAATCATAAAACTTGTAGAGACCAATTTCGATCAACCTCTGAGGCGATATGAAGTTAAAAGTTGCATTAAAAGTTTTAATGCAAATGAATATTGATTGCGTCATTATTATTTACGTTTGCTATCCCGTATTAACTTTTGAAAAATTTTGAAATTATCTGTATTGGAACTTGTAGCACTTCCAAACACATACTCAGATACGTTTTTGAATCTGTCTTAACAACTTTATTTACTTTTACATTTATAGGACGTTGTCTTCGCCAAAAAGCAGCTATATTTTAGAGTGTGGTGTGATGTGATGCATGCGTGCATATAGTATTATGGAAAATTGAGTCGGTACATCACTCTGATTTTCTTCCTTTCTCTGGAAAAACAACCATTTTTTATACTTTGCGTAATTGGGACAATCCATTAAGCTCCTAGAAGACGAAAGCCTCACATATAATCATTTTAATGCCATGGGCTCGTTTAAAAAATATTGTACACCCAATACTCCCATAAATACGTAATATTTGTTAATGATCTCTTACAAAGTCTCAACTTTTTCACAAACTCTCTTTGTATAGCTTCATATTCCAACTGTAAAATTTAATGTAATAGTGTATCTGTTTTTTAGTGTCCCTATGAAGCACAATATATAACCGGAAAAGGGTTTTGCCCGAAAATGTACGTCATGTGGAAATTGATGTTAAATGAATCTGCAGTTTTCACTTCAAGTCATGTTAGTTCAAAAAGAATGGCCAACAAAAATCTATAGATTTTTAAACTTACGACGTGATAGTGCTTGGTGTGAGCTTTACAGCGTACTTCCAAAATTGACTAGAATCATTGAGTGCATTTTAAGAGTCAAATATTACTCTGAAATACGAAATGTAACCCAAATGAATCGCGAGTTCTTGTTCTCCCACGTTGAAGTTGTTTGTTCGTCACGACTTTGGTTTTTGCTTTCGAGTGAAGTATTATTCAAATGAATGAACGTGAAGTGAGACTTAAACGTTCGGAGAAGTAATTCTACAAAACCTTGAAAAAAATGCAAGATTTTGTTAGGGCACGTTCCAACGAACTTTACTTTTTAATCACACTTCTTAAACTTACAATCCAGGGCCATAACTCTGCAAGGGAAGGTGTCAAAATTTTTTTTCGAAAATCTGCACGAAAACCACCCAACTATATGTAATCGAGGTCGCTGATTACGATTATGAGCTTATCTCAAGCGTTTTCGCCCTCCAACCCCTCCCCCCAAATTGGCCAAGAAAACTGATTTTTCAAAATTTTGCTGTTTTGGCCAATTTGGGGAGGTAAACGCTTGAGATAAGCTCAGAATCGTAATCAGCGACCTCTATTACATATAGTTATACATATACATTATATTATTATTCTGTTGGTATGCTCGTTTGTCCAAAGAAAATTATAGTACGCTACGCTGGTTTTCATTTGCAGAACACAGTTCAGAAAGACACTTAGAGCCATTATAAGACTTACTTGATGAGGAAAAATAAAAAGGGGAAATATATAATTTGAAAAAGGATTATGGGAAGATTTTATGCTTTTTCGGGGATAAGGTCACCTTTTGTATCAAGATAAGATTAATTGAATCAATTTTTAACCATAATGACAATGAAAAACATTGCACAAGTTTTAAATCTCTTTGTTGCTCTTTAAATAGAAAGTGCGTAGTTATTTTTGCCAGAATTTATTTCACTAAGAAACATTTCAATGAGTTTTTACCTCATTAGGGAAGCCTCATTAATTCCACATTATAATTGCAAGTATCTTTTAGCGCGCGAAACCCAAACAATTTAAAAATGACTAGGTAAGTAGATACAATTTTAATTGGACGAACAGTCCAAAATATTCAAATACAACTAGTTTTAAGGAAGAAAAGACTCTTTTTACGTATGTTCAATCTTTTGAAAATAGTAGTGTTTTGAAGTAAACTATTTTTTATATTCTTAAGTCTTCTAATTCCTTCAGTTTTAAGCAAACTTCATTCCAAGTTTCGACCTTTTCCTTCGCATCCTTGTCAATACTATATTCACTATGGATAGAACAGCTATGATTTGATCCAGCGGAAAACGTAGTCCTTATTGCATCAGAAAATCCAAAGTACAAATCCGACAGGAAAATAGTTCAAGATGGTTTTTCTTAGTGTTCATTACAATAATCAGACTCAAGACGTCTGCAACTTCACCAAAGACTGGAAGACTTTTCCGACACGAATCTAATAAAAAATGTGTACCAGAGATAAGTTCTTTTATTTCTCCAAGCGAAATTTTTACATTAGTGCAACCTCAAAAAAATCTATTTTCCGAGAAGAGCGGCACTTCAATCTATCCAGTTTATTTGCGAGAAAAATAAACAACTTGATAGAAAAAAACTTCCAATCCCCATTTTCGTTTAAGAGTGACGGAAATAAAAAACGATTTGTTTGCTGAAAGTAAAGTGTTTTGGCTGGGGAAGAACTCGAGAAAATTTTTAATTGTTCGGATAAATAAATTGCTAAGGAAAACTTCCAACATCAGCGTTTAACATTTGAGAAATGAAAGCATCCTTTCTATTTGACCTAAAAGTATAGCGTACGAAAAGAATCAAAGAGTTTTCCATTTACAGAGAAAACATATAATGAATTAGTTTGACGCAAGTTTCTCCAGTAGTGTTTTTTCTTCACTAGTACACTTGCCTTTTGTTGACTTGTAGTTGAAGTCAGCCATAATTTCATTTTTCTTCACGGAGTAAAATCTTGAGGGACTTGACTCGAGAGAGAGAGAGAGAAAGAAATGGCAAAATTCTCAAAGAACATGTAGACCGACTCTAAAGTAGATTTCATTTTCCGACGAACACCTCTCAAGAAAAAAAGTGTCAAACTTCACATCCTCCTCCCTCTTTTTGTTTCAACATGAAATTTATAAGGTGGGTGCATCACAGAAATTAAATTCTTATCTCA
>JAANSQ010000764.1:0-10732 GCA_036850885.1 Lepidocyrtinus dapeste | reverse complement strand
ATATGCAATACGAATAAATATCTGTCTAAAAACTACAAAAAAATTTACTGCCAAGATACTCTAGGCTGATAGGTAAAGCATAATATGTATTTTTGAATTTAGCATTCATCTGGCTTATTTAATTGGGCGGTTAACCATTTTTACAAGTATACAAATGCAAAAATTTACAGCTTATTCACTGCTATGGGCAAACGACAAACTTTTTCAATCTTTCAACATGTATGTAATGGTGCTAATTCTAAAAAGGAATTGGCCAAACGGACGTTTCTAGTTTTAGACAAACCTTTTCGGTGACAAGAGATTTGCTTTACTGTCTGAAAAATGCTACAATATTTTATGTTATGATGTAGTCATTTGCTGTCACTCACTGCTTTCTCGCAAACATTTCTCCATAGAATTTTTTAAATTAAAGTAAGTCAGACCCCTGTGCTACATATACTCCATTCTGTGATAAAAAAAATGTAGACTGGGTGACTTAATGCACTGCATTGTTACACCCATTCTTTACAAGTTTGATGCAGCTTACTTGAGAATCCCTTCAATAATTTATACATAAATGTTTGAAAATGATTTTTTTATGATTAATTTTGTCGTAATTTTCTGAAAGCATGTTTTACAAAGGGCAATATTAGTGCAGAAATGGGTTTGCAATGAATTTTTTATGAACATTTTTTCTTGAAAAAGCGAGAAAACTGGTAAAAGCAACACGATCTTAAATGAAATTTGCAGCAAGAAGACAATGTTAGAGTCTATAGGGATTTATGTATGCTACTTTTTTGCTCCCACTAAATAAAGAGAAAAAAGTTCCAAGCTTTTACACTGTCAAAATTTAGGAAGATAGTAATGTCGACCTATCTTACTACGTACCAACCTACTCTGAAACGCTTAGCGAAAACGAGGAATTCGTTTACGTGAATTTTGTACGTTTGAAGGTATTGTAGCAGGATGCCCCATATAGAAAACTATATCCCCATCTCATCTCATGTAGGTCACTAGTTAATGATTTATCTTGTGTTTTTGAATTGTTGGTTATAAAACATAATAAAACCCAATAGGAAGTTTAAATATTAAGGGAAAACATTTGGATTCCGATCAAACAGTAGTACTATAACGGCAGTGATGTAACAGGTGAGAATTCAAAATCACTGTAGCAGTTCTTAAAATAGGGGTAAACAAACCCATTTCCCTTTTGTCAACAGTAATATAAACCCCATGTGTCACGAAAGAAGCGTGTATTCAATTCATCTGGAGCCCTTTTGTTTTCATTTTACTACAAGGAAACGCTCAGCGGGAGGCATAATGACAAAAAAGACATCCGAATCCAAATAGTTCTTCTGGAGAAAAAATCAAAAAACCAGTACTTTATTTCTCAAAAAAATGCTTGAAGAAAAAACCTTTACTTGTGTAGTTGAGAAGAGGGGTTGGGAAGGTGGTTTCGGCTCGCTCATGCCTTCCGGAGGAAACGATTTTCTGTATAGGTTTCAAGGAGGCCAATGTATATTTGCATTTGGCCTTTTTCGTCTCTCGTGAGTAAATAGGATGGGAATAAAGCTATTTAGAGAGGAGTCGCATTGGGGAAAGAGTTTGTAATGTCTTTTTTCTAATAAATTGTTAAAATCTACATAATTGCGAACCAGCATAGTATCATTTTGCTGTATAAGTAGTTGCTTAAAACACCATAAAATGTTTATTTGATTAGTGAACTAAATAGGCAAGAAATTGCTTTTTATCAGAGGGAAAGATGGGATTGCTCTATGAAGCTTTTAGAAGGAAATGCATCCACAAAACTTATAAATAAAAAAAACGTTTAATGCTAGTTTTCTTGTGCCCACAGACATTTTTGCCTTTGTAGATCTCACATTTACAGGTTCCGAACAAAATGCCAAAGTCTTTTATTTTGTGATAGTGAAATTTTACCAAATATAGTCTGTATAGTTTGTATTTGTTGATTTAAACATTTCAAGTTAGGATACTGAAAAAAACCCACTCTCTTTTATTGCAATTGCACATTTTCGTTTTTATTGTTGCGATTTCTCTTAGCCATCCTAATTATAAATGTTTCATATCACGACTACTTCTTCGGTTACTGTTGACACTAAAATCGATTATCGATAACCACGCACCCATACTGCAAGGAACATTATTGTACTTTGAATTACAAAACTTAAAATAGTTAGGGCTCTATTTGTATTGTGTAACCAGAATAGACAATTTTTAAGGTAGCAGTAAACAGGTTTGAAACTGCTAAAAAAATGTTGACTAAACGTATATTTACTTATACATAGATACATATATCACCGATGTGTGCGTTTACGTTTCTTGAACACAGTTCAGTAAAGTAAATAAAAAGAAAGGGTTCTTTAATTGCCTCCTATTTCTTTCTAACCATGCGCTAATATCAGAAGGTAGTTGCGGGCGGAAAATGTACGTTTAATTTTTTTCCTCCAAAAGAGTTAAACTTGTTTACTCTACTTACCAGTACCATAGCCTTATGCTTTAAATTGATTTGTAAATAAAATTATTCAGGCCTTATATCTACACGTCTGTGGGAATATTTCTTTTGAATGACAGAAGTCTATTAGGGATGGGACAGAATAAAGTACTAAATCTGACAGCAGGTTTTTCCAGTAGGTGACAGCGAAATTCGAAATGTACGCGCACCGCTTCTTTGTGTTTATCGCCTACGCTCCATTTTGTTCTGTGAAGTTATATTAGTGGAACGTGTTTTCAGATTGTGACGCTTTTTTCGGCTCCCCCAATTTTATAGTAACACATTCCACATTTTCAAATGTTATTTATCTTTATCACTCGCACTATTTATGTTTAGAACCGGAAAGGTAGGTATTAGTTAAACCATTGTCCTCTAGCATACGCCAGTGTTTTTGCAGAAGTTTTTCTGTAGAAAAAATCCTATGAGTATGTATGTATACATGACAAATTCAAGGTAATGTAATAAAATGGGATGTTACGAAAGCATACTTGTGTGTGCTGTCCATGTATATTTTAACGATATTGCTTTTGATAGTATGATATTGAATGGGTTCCTATTATTATTTTTCAGAGCATAACCGACCGCTTTGTAATGTTTAACTACACAGCTGGAAATCATTTTAATAACTGTTTATTGGAACTCGGCGAAAGTTATCGAGTGGCCCTGAATCTATAAAAGTATAAAATACAAGTCTTTGCGTACTTGGAGAGCAATTCGTGGTGCAAAAGTACTCTACAAACTATCTTGTAAATGTATTTTCATTCCACAAATCAGGATTTTCTGGGATCAACATCATTGTTGAACACGATAAGACCTAAGCTGTATATCGGAGCTAAATAAGTTTGCCCGACTCCCATCTCAAGCATATCACATCCGTTCTTTTATTAACAATTTCGATCTCGTCTGCGCAATTTTAAATTTGATAAACGTCACGACTACACGTTTATTAGGAATTATGTGGTTAATCCTTTTCTGATTTTGGTTTTCCAGAGCTTTTCTTTTATTTGTCTTCGCCGAAACTCACAGAAACAATGAAATCGAGAAATATCGATACATTATAATGCTGATCCACATTACAGTGCAGAATCGATTTGCTCAAATGAACACAAACTACAAGTTCTGTATTTATGTTTTGCCATTTTAGACCTACCCAAGTAGTAAAGCCTTACCGTTCAATAAATTTTATTTGTTGTATAAAATGGACGCAGAAGTAGAATGTTTTCTTTAGTGCCGCATTCATGAAAGAAGGAACAATTACGCAACTTTTTAGCAAAAGGTGTTGTCGTCGAAAAAATTATTGTAGAATAATATAATCTCTTTCGTGTATTCTCTGTTCTTAACATACAAAAACACAAACCCACACACTTAAAAACAATTTTAGCAAGTTCAGTAGAAACATAAATAACCTTCCCCCAATCCATACGTGAAGTATATTGTATCTGGCTTTGTTATGACCAGTTTTCAATTATATACCTCTATAAATTTATATTCTTCAAAAACCTGACGGAAACCAGGAGCATAGTGCTTTCTAAATGGAATTAGTTGGTCTCTATGTTTTGAAAAATGCGGGCTTCTGCCGTTGCAACGGTATGCTTGTTGAAAATATACATTTTATGAAAATCTCGTTCTCTTATTATCAATGTTAGTCGGTTGGTGGTGGTTTAGTCGGCTGGTTTTGGTTTTCTTTCCTTGTTTAGGTAAGCGCTACACTTCTTCCTTTGTCGTGGGTCTATTATGAAGAGTGTCCTATAATAGAGGAAGGGTAAGCGAAGCGAAAACGTAAGTAGTGAAAGATGAATTTAAAATACTTGGAAAAGTGATTTTTCAGTTGAAGCAAAATCATGTTTGGAAACGCACTGGAAGCTAATCTAGTGTTATACTTATGTAGAGCGTTAGGTGCAAAAGGCATGAGGGGAAACTGTGGATTTTTTCAGGAGGCATCTCTATTACCTCGTGAATCTAAGCTCTGACGACAAACCTGATTCATGTCTAGACTCATTTTTCCATGCACAAACAAGTATACATATATTCTTCAAAAAGCGGACATTTCACTTGGCTATAAAGTCTCACATAAACTGTATTCCTTTCCCCTCTCTCTTCCATCCACTCACATCTCAATCAGTTTGTATTACCCCAGAGTAATATTTGCTCATGAGTTTCAATCATCCTTGCCAAAATAAAGCTCTTGTTTTTTGCCAAAAAATGATGAAAAAGTATCGCAAACCATACATGGAGAGAAAGTTTGAAGCTAGAAGAGATTGAAAAATGGACAAAAGAGTTTTTACACTGATCAGGTAGATTTGAAACCTGCCTTTTTTTAAAAAGCGCAACCATGGCTAGAAAATTTATTCTCGGCTTAACTTTCCCATCAAGATTTTCTTTTCTAATCGCCAGTACAAATAAAGATGGCCACCATTGCCCTCACCGGAGAAAATGCCTTTCAGCTCATTTTTTAACTGACTCACCTCCTCTAGATTCTGATGAAATGAGACGCAGTAAGAAGCACGGCGGCGTAAATACACAATAAGGCTAAGAAAAATCTTATACATTCTATCATACGACACTTCTTATTACGTCCACATAAGAAGTTTGGCGTATTCGGGGAAAAAGAAACAATGAAAATTAGCTAGTATTTTTTAAAGGTGTATTTCATGCATTGTGGGCAAAGTAATTTTCTTGATTTAGAGTCCGAAGAATAATAGGAAAGAGAACCAGAGAAGATGGAAAACTTTTGGAATGTCTACCCTAAGTTGGCTGACAACAATATATAGAGTTTTTCACCTTTCACCATCATCTCACATTTTCCCTTGACATAGCTTTCGAGTTTATCTTTCAGCCACGTTCAGGTACAAATAATAACAACGTTTCGTCACGAATAAGTTAGATATTTGAAACTTCAAGATATGCATATGCATCTATGTATCTTCCTGCTCTCTCTCTCTCTTTCTGACTAGTCTAAACAAGAAGGTCGTTTCTTTATTGAATACGAAATGAAAACTTTGCATCAGTACAAACTGTGGCACTATAGCTTCCTTCCCTGAATTATAATGCTATAATGCCATGTTACACCCGAATTGATATAATGTTTACTTGAGCTTAACTAGCTTACCAAGTTACATGGAGTAACAGGATAGTAAAACTTGAAAATAGCCCTTTATGAAATGTATTTCAAATATAAACAGTGGTCGGTGTGATGCTTTTGTTTGTGAAAGTGTGAAGTAGCTACCCGCGATTCTATTTATTCGTGTATCCAAAATGGATTTTCCTCTTTTTCATTGTAAAACTGTTGTAGAACATAAAAACGCGACTTTTAGTGGGAGAAAATTCCGAAAATTGGTCATGCAATCGCCAGCTAAAAATGAACCTAGGTGGCCCTTTCTCATCCAAAAACTATTTCGTACGCTCACTTACCTAAAGCCCTACTACTGTTATGTTGAAAGCAAAAGTACCTATGCCAATCGCAGTCACTCGCTGCCAATATAGTTTGAGACATTTCCTGGCTTGCTTTAGAGCAAAATTCCCATGCTATAAAATGCAGGTGAAAATTGGCATTTTTTTTTAAACTGGTCGAGTAGTCAGGCTAGGCCCTGGGCACATTTAAGGTGATTCTGTTAATAAGAAAACGAGCTTGTTACGCAAAACCCCTGTTCCAATTTTACTTTTTTGTAGGAAAGAAATGGGACTGATGAAAACTAGACATGTAGTTCTGACTTTGCAGACACAGGTGTAAGTCATTTATTCACCATTTCATTAAACAGAACTGTCGTTGGATTGGAACAAATAATTTGCTATTAAGCTAATACAAAAAGAAAAATTTACAAAGGTTGTGCCTCTAGCAGTCCAAGTTTTCTTTTATGTGAATGAAGTTTCTAAATTTAGCTGATTAGACATAGCAAGCTTAACTGAAAGTTGGGGAATGCTTTTGAGGGACATTTATTCTTCATTGAATTATATATTGTGCTGCACAAAATGTTTACTACTTAGGTTCGCCTCAGTTATTAAAACAATTTTTTTAATACAATGAATTTGATGAAATCTTATGTGCATTGTGCAAACACATGGACAGTGAAAAGTTCCAATTGAATTCCAGTTCTAAAGAGTAGAACTGAAATTCTAGAAAGGGACAGTTGGAATTTTTGAACTACATGGCATAGTAGTTAGTTTTTCAAGAATTAGGAAGGCAGCTAGTTTCTATTGCAGATTTTAATCACAAGTTTTTTGAGCGAAATGGTTTAGTTGATTTGATTCAGGAAGAAGTCACATCGAATCTAAAACTAATCAATCTATCGACCATTTAGCGTTATTCTCGATCTACAACGATGTACTTATATGTAGAGACCGTATCTTTGGCGCGGACAGATCGATCCAACAAGTATTTCAAGAGACCTCATTTAAAAAATCTCAAGTTTCAATACTGACTGAGTTAGATGCACTTTGTTTCCTGGCTTATACTAGAGTCGAAGTTAAATTAGTACGTTGTTTTGTTGTGTAACCGAGTAATAGCTTTTTTCGCTCGTCGTTTCATTCATGGGGTCTCCCCGTTGTCAAAACACATGGTATATCGCAATATGAACAATTCACAATAACGTCATGCATTTCCAGTGAAAATCGATGCAATCACTTGATAGAATGATAAAATGCAGTCAAACTGGTGAGAGCACTGTAATAAACTAGTGTAAGGGAAACGCTATAGTTGAGTTGGCAACAGAGCTTGTTGAAGGCTATTCATTCACTGCATGAAGTCCATTTCATTCGTAATTTATCTCATGGGATGTGATCTAATGCAATTAACGCTGTTGTGTTTTACAAAAACTGATGCTCACCAGCTAACCCGCGTAGTTTGTCAAAAACTTACTCAACTGACTTAAGCCATCTTTCTCGCTTCGTTCCTCCATCCTCCGTAACATGTGTACGCTTTCACTTTTTTTAATCCATTTATTTCTCTACTTATCCCAATGGTGGACTTGCTGAAATACTAGTTGACTCCTTATGACTTATCTGATGATGTTGAGTGATATCATTTCATCCACGGTGATTTACTACTTCCCGATTTTTCCGGTTGCGAAGGGAAGGAAAATCCTTTCTCTCTGTTTTGTTCAAGCTTCTTCATGACAAATTGGAATTTCCTTGCTTCATGCTCTCTCGTCTCATTGTCTTCTTTCTTTTACTTTAGTTTTGTGGGGCAAAGATGTTTCCTAAGGAAGGGCATGTTTAGTTCTTATACTAATGCTGCATTTTCACTAAGTAATGGGCAAGACGGTAAATTATGTGAAAGTTGTAGTACATTATTACGGCCTATTTCTTTTATGTACTACCAATAAATTTTTTGCTTCGTTTTCTTGCTACAAAGGAAAGGCCAGCTTCCTTATACTCCTTTATATCAAGTCGCCCCATTTAACCGGACACCCATGTTTTGGTCAGAAGTGAGTGAATAAATGAAACAACAGTAGTAATTCCACTGATGTCATGTCAGTCTGACTTTTGTAATTTCACTTTTTCTGACTTCTCGGCGCTTCATTGTGTTTACATGTTTTCCACATAATCCAGCACAAAGTCGTAATCCGGTTGGCGTTGTTGCTGTGAAAATAGTTGAGGTTGTGTGGTTGGCTTAAAAAACTTGTGTTTCTTGGATATATGTGTTTCCATGCACGTCCCTGCTAAATATTTGAGCACGAGTGCGTTTCTACTTCTAACTCATAGTGATAGGTCGACGAGCATATGTAGACTTTAATCATATCATCAGTATGAACCAAATACGTCCGGTGGTATCCTCTTGCGTATTTCTGATTGCTTATTGTCAGTAATTTAAGATTTAGAAAGAAGGCTTTTTCTTTTCTTTGAAGGTCAAATACTTAAATTTCTCGGAAAATTCGGGCCTACACTTGGTAACAGCTATATAGGGAACGTACAAGTAAGCTCAAGTACCTTATCCTGGATCCAAGTTGAACTCTTCAACAACAGAATCCTATTACAACTAGTAACTAGAAATATATATACATGCAAAGTCGTATAGTTCTCCTAAGATTGTTATAAAACTTTTGCCATGAAAACTTCTGTCCCACCAAAATATCCCTGGCAGGTTCATTTTAAGAACTTTGTGTTAATTAAATACCTTGACAATAGTCTCTACAGAGTCTTTTTGTATGCTTTCGTTGCGAAATTTTAATTCATTACATTACTCCCCTCTTTTCCAACCAATTTAATCTTTCACTAGTTGTATTATTTTTCCTTCGTTTTTATCGAAGAAAATTGTATTTTTATTGAATTTACTTATCCTTTTATTTTTAACTTACATGTTTTGAGAGTCTTAAGTTTCCCCAAGCAAATCTCTTACGTTAAATAGCTACAATGTATTCTAAGAAACCTTCGCTGCCCTCCAATATTCCATTGTAGGCACCTAACAGAGGTCGACCGCATTTTTATCCCTTAAACCACTCGCTACCAGCAGGTATTATAAGGGATAGAGTTATACTTTCATGGCAACTAACAAACGTCTGCTTATTAAATCCTAGCCACTAAGCCTAATTTCGGGTATAAACGTTTGGCGACTACTGTTAGGGTTTACATCGTTAATGTAATTATACTATCATGATGGGATTCATAGCAAATTTTAACATCAACCCTAGCCAGGTTTTGTAGTTTTTCCTCCTTGCTTTTGCTTTGACAATCACTATAAAATTTTAAAAAATGTGTAAGTGCATGTACGAGAAGCTGTTAGAGAATACCAAATCCATATCATACTGTATCTTTACAATATGTATTTGCCATTAAAAATGCAATCTTTACCATACATTTAAGCCAGAGCTAATTTTTTATAGGGAATACTTTCATTTTGCCACTTATATACGGTAAATTTCTAGACAACTTTAAGTTAAATTCATTAAAATTCAAGCACATCTATAAAAAATAGCTTCATTAAAAGATCAACTTTGCATGTCGAGTATAATTACTATTTTAGAGTAATTTTCTTAGAGTAGATTTTATTAGAGTAATGTTTTATAGATAATCAATATGCTCTAAAGCCCAAATGACGGAATAAAAGTAGTTTAATTTATGCTTTGTTGATATACTCAACAAAGACATTTTAGCGCGTCACCGTTGCAATAACAGGCTCAAGTTTACTTTCTATGTTATCATGTGATTACATTAAACGATAAACAAGCTTCAAAATTTGTTTAAATAATCCCAATTGTATGCTCAGTATAAATCTAAGCTTACTGAAAATATAAACAGGAAACTTATTTTGTACTTAGCTAGTCACTTTTCTCTGTGTATTCAACTATGAAACCTGTGATTCTCCTGTGTCACAATAAAGTACATGGTCTCAGGGGCTTAACGAACCACATACTGTAAAAATACACGACAGTCACCAACCAACGACCTTGGTTATTTAAAATAATGCACGAGCTTTTAGCTATGACCCTGGAAAATTTCACGCCAAATTTTCCTGAACAAGCTCGGGCGCTGACTGATTTAAAGACAGGAGGACATGACTGAACACAACAATGCTAGTTTATAGTTATAATCAGGTGAGTAAATCGAGCAACGCAATAACCTTTCCATAATTCCAAATAGCACTTAACCTGTCTTCTCAACTTTACTCGTTTATTCTTTCGGGTTTATGTTAGCGAGTAATATGTTACAAACTTTGTTTGAAATACACATGCATTATAAACTAACTGAAAAATTTATCACGAGGTGTGTACTAAGTAAACAGGGCAGCATTATAGTCTGTTTAGACTTAATACTAACCAAAAGATTGACAGCGTTATATTGCGATGCCACAATGCATGACAGAATTGCTCACATTTAATACTTTTTTGATACTGCAAGAGAATAAAAGGATATACACGACATTGCCCGCAGTACCGCCCAAGCAGTTGATCAAACCTAACTTAAAGCCTACTCCTGAAATTTTTACGTAAAAAATTGAAATGAATGTACATTGCCACTTAAGTTGTCATGTGAATCGAGTTTGACTTGGTTCTTACTTTATATCTTGGATATATATTCTATTAACTAGTCGGCTGGCTAATGCGGTTTTTATCTCATGAATTACGTAAGTAATACAAATCTGTTAATAGATACTCATATGTTATGATCAGATACTTTTGACCAGAGTAGCATAAAGAAGATGACGTTATGATGAATTGTTATCGGAGATCATGGTAGTTTTGAATGAAATTGAGATTTATTTAACTCGAGCTTTCGAAATTCATTTGATTTCGTCTTCAGGAGAGA
>JAANSQ010000763.1:0-19361 GCA_036850885.1 Lepidocyrtinus dapeste | reverse complement strand
TAAATATGCATAATTTTATCTTTATACTTTATCAAGTTTGTCCACAACTTGATTGTCCAGGCTGTGGGAGTTTTTCCATTTTGCTATTTTTCCCATTTCAAACATTTTTATTTTGTGAGATACGTCAATTTGGTACCGCATCTGGGCTCCTGACCATCACCAGCATATCACCAAAAGAAAAAGCTCCGTACATGTAAGGTCAACCTAATAAATCTAACCGAAGACTTCAACAGATTCACACTGGGTGGATAAAAAAATCACAGTCAAAATGCAATCAACTATATATCCGGTCCATACCATTTTCATCTATCCCTGCACAATAAATCATTTCTAGAGAACTTTTTAGTTTTTCTACATTCAGAAATATTATGAGCTGTCATCTGTATAAAATATCCACGGAAGTAAAGAAAAAATACTGATCACAAGTATACAGCTTAACGGCACCCACAAGAGAGAAAATCTTAGTTCTGATTCTCGTTGCCGGATGTCCTGAAAGTATAAAACAGTGAATCTATGAACCCTCATAACATGGTTAAAAATATTTTTTAATAAATAAAATATAAATCTTTTACCATAGCTACTGTCAGTCCTATAAGAATGGCTTTATCCATTGACGACGCATCTCCCAAAATATTCAGTCCATAGTACAAAATATCACCCCGAAATCCTCTGATCAATTCCACAGAAGCCACCCGATCCCCTGATACAGTCTTTATCTATTTTTTGAAGTCATCAAAATATAATTTCATTTAGTTTTTTCCGTACTAGGCATTATTTCGTAATTATAAACAAATAAAATAAAATGGCACGCATCTTACTGAGTAGAAATTTGGCCCCTGCTTCCTTCGGATAGAGAAACACTTATCGTAAGTATTATAAATATGCACGATATCACCCCGAAAATGTATAGCTCCTATATCTGTCTCATGGCCTGGTGCCTTTACTCGGTAAACGCAATTCTACAGAAACGAAAATTTCATTTAAGCAATGTAAACGAGGTAAATATTCTTACAAGACTAAACCCATTCCCCATTTCTACCCATTTTCCCTTAATTTTACATCATTTCACGATTTGTGTTTTCAGTTTTCACACCACCAAGAATCATACCTTTAGTTTGGTAAAGGAAACTCTAGGAAAATATTCCAACTCAAAGTATTTCTTGTTATGGCATAAACGTACTCGGGAAGCATTCCACCACAAAATGTTACAGCAACATCGAGTCCCAGCTCTCCCAACCAGAAAGTCATCTTGGTACTGTACACTAATGGAATATCCAGAGAGGCACGAAATTCCTGTGAATGGGGCAATAAGTCAATACTTAAGGCTAAAAGCAAGACATTATTGGTCTCACAGAATTTCATTAATATATTTCCGCAGAAAATTACAGTATCTGACAGCTCTTTAAAGGAAACAAATTACATGTAAAAATGCGTTTTAAAACACATTCCTCCTTCTGCCACAAACTTTCGTTTTTTACACTCACGATCATAATTTATTCAAGAATTCACTCGTATCTCAAGAATTTTTTGGTCCATCCATGTAACGTAGATGTCAGTCAACTTCAAAAGGGAAACAACATGTATTAGTGAGAAAGCACTTTAGCTGAAAATTGTCTTACCCACTCTAGAGACGTCAAACCTGATGTAATCATCAAGAAAGTCGAAATACCTAGAACTTTCGAATTTCTTTGGTTCTTCCTCTTCCTCATCAACTGCGAAAAAAAGTGTATGTAATACAGAAAGTAAATATGAATTGTTTTGGAGCGCTGTGCAATCGATTACAGTCCATTTAGTAGATACAATGCTTTTCAGAGAAAATATTAGAACCTTATTCGTACCATTTCCAGGATCATCGTTTCCTAGCAAAGCTCTTCCTTTCAAACTGTCTTGCTCTAAACTGGCGGTTTCCCTCGTGCTTGGATCACAATCTTTGGTGTATACAGTTTCTATAGTTATTGATGTGCTTTTAGAGAGCGACACACTTTCGCTCTCCGAATTTTCTTCTTCCGGCGATTCGTCTTCATCTTCTTCTATTACTATTGATAACTTTTTGTTTCCTTGTTCCATTTTTGTCAATTGATTTATTCCGTTGTTTTCAGCTGGTGAAGGGTGTATTCTAAGCATTCTTTAATATATCTTTGCAATACTAGGTTTGGGTTTTAGTCTAAATCGCAACAATGGTTGAAGATGGTGTAAACTTGACAGTTTTTATTTACAATTTTTGTCAACCATTTTTATTAAAATAAGTTGCTAACTAAAGTACTTTAGAAGTCTTGAATCCGATCGTTTACTTACTACAGAATCTGTTTGTACGAGTATACAATCTACTTTCTTATTTATACTAATTATTAACTTTAATCCTAATTAACTATGTACCCAATGACTTTTGGAAATACTGTGGTTTTTTTTTGCATTTTCCTCTCGCCCTTGTTTTACCATGGAAGACAATGGAGAGAAAAAAATGGTTTTTCTGCTTTGGAATTGTCTTAGCTAATCATCAAGTTTTTTTTTAGTTTCCGTATGGCGATTTCTCACGTTCCAGTTAGCACAAACCTTGAATGCTTAAAAGGTGCGAGAGAGTATGGTCTTTCTTCATGTAGTATACAATCTACTTTCTTATTTATACTAATTATTAACTTTAATCCTAATGAACTATGTACCCAATGACTTTTGGAAATACTCTGGGTTTTTTTGCATTTTTCTCTTGTCTTTGTTTCACCATGGAAGACAATGGAGAGAAGAAAAAATGGGTTTTCTGCTTTGGAATTGTCTTAGCTAATCATCAAGTTTTTTTTAGTTTCCGTATGGCGATTTCTCACGTTCCAGTTGGCACAAACCTTGAATGCTTAAAATGTGCGAGAGAGTATGGTCTTATTCTTCATGTTTTTTTAGTACCCATATAAATTATAAGAGTAAGTTTTACAACTACTATTCGCATTGTTCTTACGTTGCAAATGTTACATTTCTAAACCATCATGCACGACAATAAAGGATCCAGAAAAAGTTAATTGACTGGCGTATATCATCTCGTAATTTGCTCACCTTCTGAACACTTTCACAAGTTGAGAGAATGTCTCAAACTGACTCCAAAATATTACGCCAAGAGAATAATACATTGAAGTAAAGTAGCTTCATTCATTTTGGAAATTCTTACATAGCTCCATATAAAATAAATATGTTCATGCTGAAATATTTTCCAGCACCAAAGAGTATCATACAAACCTAAACCTACCAGAGGGAATTAAAAGATTATGTTTTTTGTGTTTTGGTATCTATGTTTGAGTCATAATTAACAATGCAAATGAGCTACTTGTAAAAATTTGTGAGTGGGATCTTTTGTTGAGATTTTTCACTAAATGCCAAGGGTTGCTCCTGCAAAATTTAATTAGTAAATTATACTTACCACTCATGCGTGAATTTGGTCAAAACTCTTTTGTTATTACAAACCTTCTTCAAGGGTTAACCTAATTTGAGTTCATGCGTAAAATCAGCAGTTTCAAAAAATAAATTGGGTTGCTGTCTTCAGCCAAATATTAACGAACTAAACATATGTATTTTGATCCAATTGCTGGCAAAAAACTATAAGAAAACGTTTTAAAAAACTACGAAATTATGCCGAACACGTTTTGAATTTAAACACTATTTAATTCGACAGATATTTAAATACATAGTATGACATTTGTAACATGAGATGTCTTTTGTTTGTAACGAAAAAAAACTTCAATAGAATGGATGACTCATAGACTGCATATGTCCATCCTAATTCCCTTCTCTAAAAGTGGATAAAATTAACCCTTTATCTTTTGAGGTTTGTCTCAACTTAACCTAAGGCAGAAACAACAATGGTTATTTAGATGGAAACTTGTGGATTATGAAACCGTAGAAAATTGGTGATTACTTATGCAGTAAACTGTAGTTGTATCCTTGTATCTAATTGTCCTAGAAACATTTTTGTGCCCCAGTGTGCTTCCGAGAGCAGAAAGTGGGGTAAACTTGTTGGATGAAGCTGAAGAAGTCGTGCTTTTTCAAGGTAAGCTTGCTAGTCTAGCTTAGCTCATTACGTTCATATGCTGAAGAAGTCGTGCTTTTTCAAGGTAAGCTTGCTAGTCTAGCTTAGCTCATTACGTTTCATATAATATTCATTAAAATCAGTCTTTCATCACACAAGCCTTTGCAAATACAAAAGAATGAGTACGTATAGCAGCGGGTTGTATTGTTTTACAATACATGCTAGTATGCCTAAATGAGAACATCATTAAGTTTGGAGTTCTAACATCTTTTAACTAGCGTGAATTAATAACGCTAAGTTAATTTCCAGTAGGGGTTTCAGTTACCTTAGCTCAGTAAAACAGTTTTCGAATTTTAAAAAGAGTCAAACTTTTTAGACTAATACCAACTTAACTTAGATGTAGTTTGGACTTCAACAAGCGTGTCTAGCCAATAATCGTAGAATTCATGAACGGAAGTGCACAACAAATCTCTTGAACAACTACAAATGATGTTTATAGTGTTTAGGAACCATGGTATTTGCGCCACTAATAGCCCAATTGAGAAAGGCGAGTCACAATCCATTATCATAATGCCCCGGTAAGAAGCTGCAATGTCGGCCGGGTAGAGTTAGAAAAAAATGGGACATTGGTACTCGTTAGTCGTTACGGTGTAATTTGAGAGTCACCTTCTGTCTTTATATGACAGTGATGAAGGAGGGTACTTACTGAAGTATCTAAGAGGAAAATGAACTTGAAAGGGAAGAGAGGTAAACGACAAATGGTTCCAAGTAATAGGGAATTTTGGCTGTTGCCCAACTTATTCCTGTCAGGAAATGAGCCAGATAGTGTATGGTGAAAAAATCTTACTTTTAGTCTCTGATAAGGTACATAAGGTACTTATTTATAGGCTAATTGCCCCTAAAGCTACCAAAAAAATTCCAACATTCAGCCCATGGTTACACTTTAAAGAACCGATTTTCAGCTAGCTCCCATGAATGGCAACTGAACGTACAAAAGGGGGCTTCTCGTATTAGATCACAAAACTGCTACAATTAAATCGATAAAGCATTATAATATATCTTCTGAAGAATACGTAAAAATTACCTCAATTTATCATTCATGACGGATCCTATCAATTTTTATACGTAGGTAACAGGAAATATGCATAAGAAAAATAACAATATCATGTTTCCTATTCATGGAAGACTAATTTAATTAAATGGTTAATTTAAGTTGGCGTGATCAACAGCAATGAAAGTACAAAAAACTTTAAAAGATAGAAAAGAGAAATACCTCAGGCCATTTGGGACACGTATGTTCCTCTGCTTTGAAATGAACCACAATCCTACTTTCTCTCTTGTCTGGATGTAGTGGTTTATACTTGATGATACCATCAAAGCATAGACTCTATTTTTTCATTTTGACTTACCTTTTACATCATTTAAAAGGTAGGTCTCCTGCTAGAAGCCTCGACCGAGAGAGTCAGGAACAAAAAGTAAATCCATAAATTGTAGGTGGTGGTTTCATCAATTCCCTAGGTACAAAACCATTACGGTTACACACACGCTGTGGAGCTTGGCTTTTACTAGCTCCAACCATAAAATACAGGAACGTATATATTTCCGTAGGAATTTGCGCGTCTTCCGTTCCAAAAAATGTATTGGCCCCGCTAATGTAATGCGGTCGTGCTTTAGAGATTAACCGAATGAAAATGATTATTCGCTTTACGGATATGCACTAACATAATTATTAATCTTGGCTCAGTTGTTCCGGTTGTCGCTCAATTGTAGATTATGTACCCAATGAGGTTGATTCATGCCAGTTCTTCAAGGGAAATTCTTCATATTTTCCATGTTTTTTAAATATTTTACAGGAATCAACTTGCATAATTATTCATTACCTCTGCATTTACTATGTAGACACTAAATTTAATCATAACGTGAATCTAAGAAACGTTTGCACAAAAGAAAACTACAAACTCCTATCTAGATTTCTGTCTGCTTTGAAAATTTTTAATATTAGTTTAAAGACTTGGGACACTATCTGGAGACTAGTGATATGATTTATGTTTTGATAATGTAAAGGATGATCTAAAAAAAATTCTTTTTTTTTAATGAAAAAGCAAAAAAGTTATGTTAGGATAGATACACGGATATTAGTAGAATCCATATTCACAGGATGTTCAACAGCATGCTGTTGACGTCCACGTATTCTAGCTAAATGTCACGATTCCAATGTTTATGCTGTTGGTTCAATGATTGCGATAACATAAAACAAGAGTTTATTTTAGTGCAGAGAAAACAAAAGATCTTTTGTCAATTGATTAGCATTTTCAACACGTATATTTCCTCCGTCATGAATACAAATACAAGCTAGAATAATATCATGCTAGCATCATATGGCTAGAAGTGATTTAAATATAAGTTATTATCTTGATTTAGAATATTTTATACGTTTTCGACATGTCGCTGTCAAATTAAGACTGTACGACCGTGTTTTTCTCAATCGTTTCAATAACTACTTTCTTTACGAATACGAAGGAGTGAAAATTTGGTATCACGTTTACAACTTTAAGGATTTTTCGGCATGCATGACTTTTCCTCTCGCTTCTTCAGACAATAAATTATATTAAAAATATTTTTCTCCTTTGAACCTCTGATCTTTGCTTGTTTTTTAGCGCTATATCACCGAAAGCCCGACGCCACTTTATTGCTTTCACTAGTATGGAGAGAAAGCAGCTCTCCTAAAGCTTTTAGTTGTGTTTATGATGGTGCTTGGGGTTTCTCCTCAGTGGTTCAATGTAAAAAAAAAGCAAACTCAACATCAATTATATGTGTAAGTCTTCTTCCATAATTTAATTTATTCATGCAATTTGCTCCGTAATATTCTTTCACTTTAACCAACAACAAAAGAGGAAATGTCAGAATAATATTGTAAAAGATTTATCATTTTCTCCTTCCATTACTAGCATCCTTTGACATGATTGCTTTAGACGAGCAGTAAGTAAATAAACATATTATTTTCATAATCTACAATAATAGTAATGTAAGCTACCTTTAACTTCAAGTATTACTACAATGCCCCAATAATGCATTCTATGATGATATCAAGCATGATCGTTATGTAAAATACGTTCAAAGAAAATGAGAAAAACTATTTTAAAAAACATTAAAATACATCTTTATCTAAAACAACCCGTACACAAACTTAATATTATAGTTTCTTTATAAAGTCTATACTTTCTGTTAGCCTCTCTGTAGATTTTTCGGACAGTGCCAAATAAAATATTCTTTTTACCTGAGTACCTATAATTTTTAGACTTCTGCTATGTATTAGAAAACGCAGAAAACTTTATTTAAATTCATCTTTTTTGGCACACGTTTATACTGTACGCCATTTGTATTCAATTATTTACCTAACGGAGGATGTTCTCACACAGTTCTCAATTTCTCCTTTTGTCGGACGAAATTCATTTCATTCTCTTCCTAAATCGAAGTTTTTGAAAACATTCCGTTGTTTCTTTTAAATCTAACTGCTTTCTATCACGAACCTATCAGAACATCTATGGTATTTGAAGGGTTCAAAGTAACACCACGCGTGGATACAAGGTACACTCCATACTCGAAGGAGGCATTCTTAAAGATTAACATTTTTCTGTAAAAGAAATTCTCGAAATAGTAATATTCTGTTTAGCACCACAAATACATACTTAGGTACATACAAATTAGTTCATCTAGTATGCGAACAGATAACACGAAAATTTAGTTTAAATGCAAACTTTTGAAAACACACGAAAGCAGCATTGTACTTTACGCTTATTTTCGGCACACAATAAGGAAAGCGTACATACAGACAAAAAACTTTACAGTTACTTAGATTATCTACACACATTTGCTTACAAATACTTTCAGAGTACAAATAGGTAATAATATCCATATCGTGTTTGAACATTTAAAAATTTGGCAATAAAAAAGTATGCAGAAAAATACAGATACGTATTTTCAAGAAAAAATTTTTGTTTGTCTCGCTCATCTTAAAGAAGCGTTTTCATGAACATTGTTTTTGCTGATATACACAAGACGAATCATGTAAAACAGTAAAAAGTAGTAAGCATTCTTTGTTTCGCATTTTTCTCAACGGCTCGGTATATTAAATACTGACCATAGAGGTGTTCACTTATATTCTTTAGCTCCTCGCTGAAACGTACAACCACAGAAGTTATTCTTCATTTGGAAAGCTCATTGATTGTCACAAAAATATACAATTTCTGTAAAAAGTTGGAAAAAGTTTATGGGGTATGTTGAGATTAACCAAGCCTCAGTAGAGAAAAAAAGTTGGGGTGGGTTTCTGGGAATTGAAAAAAAATACACCAGCAGTTTTGAAAAATGCAAACTCCACTTAGAAGATGGATTGGCACGTTTGCTCTCTTAATGAAGAAACTTGATAATTTGAAATGTGGGAGAGAGAAAGTATCAAGTGAAAAAAAAGTTGGATAAAAATGGGAAAAACGAATACTTAGGCTTGTATCAAAACTACTAGAGCAGAGCAGCAATGGACCACACAAATAGAGAAAGAGATACGTTTTTCTTGATGAAGAAATGTTTTGTTTAGATTTACAATAAGTAGTTTTGCATGTGTAATGCACATACGAAATGACGATAGGCAGAGTTGAAGTAGAAGTTTCACTCAAGCAAACCAAGCAACCCACGTTGGGCAGCAAACTCCAGCAAGACAACATAGACACATTCCCAAACACGTGTTTAACTTTTCTGCAAATGCGATGTGCTGTCGGAGTAAAAAAACAAAAAGAGAAAGAGTAAGACATTGAGAGAAAACGAAAAGACTCTAAGAAAACATAATTTTACGAAAAATAAAACAATTTTCCCCCAATCTCATGTCCCTTGCTTATATCCAAATTCTTTCGAATTTCCCTTTTCTCGTAACGTCTATCATATCATGTTAAATTTCATTAAATGAATAAAGTAGAAAGTTCCTTGTGTTAGGAGTAAGTATAGAGTCATTGTCATTAATTTTTAAAATACGTACAATTTATTATTTTGTGCTCCTTTCATATAAGCTCTCATGTCGAATATGTGTTTTCTTTCAGTTAGTATGTAGCCAATCAAACGTAATGTATGGAATTCTGTTGTCCTCTTATGAAATTTCTTGCAAGCAGTAGTCACTTGAAAGTGTAAACAATCAAAGCAAATCCATTCTCTGCCCAAGTAAAACAACGGAAGGAAGTTAGTAGGGGTAAGGCTACAAAAAGCGAACGTTTTGTTCACAAATGAACTATAAGATATGGACAAGACACACATACACATTAAAAAGGTGTGTGAAATTGTGGATGCGAAGTTAGGTAACGAAAGCACAGTTCATTAATATTACGAAGAGCGTACGTGAGTTTGGTAGTTTAGTATTACAGTAAAATAAATGTGAAGCCATGATGTAAGTACGTGAGTAATACAACAATTTCCCCGGCTCAAGCAAACTCTTTTTTAGGTTATTTCTTAAAACTATACATAAATATATATGTTATTTGCGGTGATATACCAAGCAAAAACTTTTGTGTGATGAGTATGTTATGTTATGTGTAATAGTCATATTGAACATATAATTTTATAGAAAGATAAAGATATATAGAACTTAGTCTTGCACCAGAATCATGGCGAACACGATGAACATGGCTTTAACGTTAGGACTAAGCTCGGGCTTGATGAAGCTCACTCTGTAGAGTCGTCGATGCCCTAGCCGTCGAGCAGTCACTTTTGCAACGACTTCTTCATTGTTGTGCTTCACCTAAAGAAAAAAAATATGGAAAATTGGCTTCCTTTAGTTTAAAATTGTAACTGATTGCATAGTTTATCTTTACAACTGAAAAAATGGAGAAATTATTTTGATAGGAAGAAACCAGTAAAGTCAACTGCATATGTATATCGATATAAATGCAAGTACAAAAACAACAGATTTTGTTACATTTACATTTTACTAAGAATCATTTTTTTAAAATTTTGATGGACACGTTTTAAAATGACTTACCAGAAATTCTGAGGATGATACGAGTACTTCAACATCAAACAGTACTTTCTCGCTTTCTGACAAGTGGCAAGTTAGGGCAAATTTACGATCGCATTTGCAAAATCCATATGCTGTTTTTACGATTGTTCCAAATTCTGCACCGGATGGAAGCGTAAGCTTGGCTTCAAGAGTCTGTACAAAAAGACGGATAGTGCTATCGTATACGTGCTTTTTGTTCTAAATGAGAATAGTTTCCAAGATTGACCTCATTCCTCCGCAATAACCAAAAGAAGAAGGTGTAAGAAGAACATACTGTTCATGCGCAGTTTCAAATCTAGTGGAAAAATTCTTGGAAAAAACCTCTACAGTATCTTAATAGCAAAAAATTGATTGAGCTTAAAATCAACTCTAAAGAGTTTTCTACAAAATATATTGCCTGACAATAAGGAATTGTTCGAGAAACGTTGTAAAATAACATTTCTCTTTTTGCTTTTTTTAACGAAGAAATAATAAATAAAAAAGGAGAATGAACGAGATAATTTATTATGGCTTCCGGTCTTTTGAAAACATCAGCTTTTACGACAGGCTACATAAAACAAGGAGCTTAAAAAGTCTAGATTTCACCAAGTTATACTTAACTTTATCTATTAAACAAGATTTGAAGCACTAGAGTCAATATTCTACAGGCAGAGATGTAAAAATGGATTTTATTTTCTCCATCGTCCTACTCAACATAGCACAAACCAGCTTAGTCAGTGTATCGATGATAATAACGAGGTAGAAATAATTTCTTTCATTTCATTACCTTAAACCATGAGCAGCAATATGGAGTCTCAGTTTTGACATGTAAAACATGAACACCATCCATTGTCTGAAATACCAGTAGCCTAGTGGCAGATGACTCGGAAGGTAGACATTTAAAAAGAATTCTTCCGTCTGGTCCGTCTATCTGTGAAACCAACACTACGAATTTCTGGAGCGTAAGCTACCGATAAAAACGAGAAAAAACAAAGAAACATTCTGTGTTTAGATAATACACCACCATTATGTATACTTTTCTAGGGGGAAAGGCAAACAAAGGTCTTTAAATATAGACACTAACTATACAAAAACGAACTGGCCTACGATGTATATATTTTAACAGGTTTTACCCTTACATCCAACATTTTTGAGATAATACATATTCAGTGTGATTGCGTTTGAGTATAGTTTCCAAGAAAGAAAGCCTTTGAAATGAAAGCCCTGATGCTAGCAGAACTTTATGACGGAAAGTCATACGTAATAAAATGAAAAGCGAAGCTGGCAAAAAGCATCTCTTGAAGATACTCTTTAGGCTTGACTACTATTTTACTTGCTTTACTATATGATACCACTTCACTCATTCTTCCTTTTCTTTTGTAGTATTTTGACAGGATAAGTTTACATAAACTATACGCTATATAATTTAGACGTTCGATGAACTAAAATGTATGTTTAAGTAATGGTGTGCGAACAATCGTATCTTTCTCCCTGCACTCGTGCGTACTTCTCTTCACTAGAACAATAAATTACCCCTTTTACACAGTCTAAAGATTGTTTTCCCTTGAAGAAAAGCAAAGAGCAGAGAATCCCTGAGATGAGATGAATTTTGGAGAAAATACCAAGTTTCTTTAGAGAAGGAAAACTAATGGCAAGCAAAATGCAGGAGGAATCATTGCATGACTTGATCGATAACATATAATATGTATGTCAGTCAACTTCAAGAAATTCAAGAACTTGAGCTTTTTATGTCATAGCCTGTTACATATAGGTTGTACGTGATTCATGCCTGATGCTTATGATTAGATGGAAAAAATTTTCACTTACGATGAAATCCAAATACTTATAACTAAGTTGATTGTACTAAGTTGGCAGTTTAGTTAACGAGTTTCGAGGATTTCACTTAAAATAATATATAAAAACATTTACCTGGATCAAATTGATCCAATCTTGCATGACATCAAAAGAATCGTATAATGAAATAAAAGTTTGCTTTAGTAGAGCATTTCAATAAAACTTGTGACAGTTCTTTAATCTTAAAGGATTCATTGCATTGTGAAGTGAATGAAGTTTCATAGAAGGCTTACTTTTATGAAAATTATTCGTCACTCGTCAGATTAATATATTTAACTGAAGATGAGATTAATAGATTGATGGCATATTCTAGAGCATTTTTCATGCCCTGAAACTAATCTTTTTGAAAGCAGTATGAAATCATGTGAAAATAAGAAAACTGCAAGATGGATGTGATAAGTAAAGTGAAAATAATTAAACTTCTAAGATAAAATTGTTCACTAATGAATGACCACTCCCAATAAGATTGAGAATATAAATGTTTCGCAATTTCATAAAGTTATTATGCACATTGCACACTCGGCTGCAGTAAACTTATAGATTTGCGGGCAATAGCCAAGAATCTTTACCCAAGATCTCAAAAGACAAGGCTCTTAACCCGTTTACTTAATGCGTTTACTTAAAAAGTTTGCTTAAAAATCTCATTATGTGAATTTCGCAAGGTTTTCAGAATTGCTTAAGTTAATGAACTAGTGGGAGTGGGTACAATCAAACGTTTATCATAAAGAATGAGTTTGAAATAATAGATTAATTTCTTCTGTGTTTTATAGTTTTGATAAAATATAGTATTTAAGCTTTTTCAAACAGGAAACACATGCATTAACAGTTAAAATTAATGACCAATAAGTGAAGCTGGCTGTATAGTTGTAAGCAAATTGACAAACAAAGGGGAGGGTAATTTCTACAAAAGGGATTAACAACTACAACAATGCTTACAAGTGCATGCAAATTATAATCTCATGCATTACCTACTTTTATCAGGGTTGATATCAACGGATTCAACAGCGGCCAGCATTTGTAGTCCAGACAAGAAGGGTGGTGCATCTGGTGGTAGATTAATGCCCACAAAGTTTGACGAATCTTCACTTGTACTGCGTTGCTGAACTGCTGGCAAATCCTTGCTTCCAGACTTTCTCGGTTGTTTTTTAATGGGTGGTCTTATCACCATCATTCCATGTTGATCGGAATTTGCAATAGTGTTGTAGCTTCCAATTATCGTGCTTGTATACATTCTGAGGATTATGGCAGGAATGAAGAGGAGGCTTTTAAGAACTTATTGTTTTCTTCAAAAACACTGGACTATTTTTCTTGTTGTACTTGTAAGGAAAGTGGTCAAACGAGGGTGCAAAAAAGTCGCTTGTGATGCCAAAGTCAATACCCTTATTCAAATGTATGGATCGGAGGAAGTTTTTTATGACTTTGTCGGCGGATGACTTCTTATTATGATGATGATGGTGATGATATGAAGCTGAACATGCTTTCACTTCTCCTTGAGTGTTTGACGTTTTGTACAACCTCTATTAGTTGATATGAATGTGTTTCCTAAAGACATTAACGCATGCAAATGCCTTTTCCTTTCACTAAGTGGTTACAATTTTGGTAAAGCACTTCATTTGTCCGTTATTTATCAATTTTGCCATAAATCATTATGCCTTTGTTAAATACAATCTTTGGCTTTCTCCAGTGAAAAAAGGTTGGTATTTCCTCTACATCTTATTTAGCTTTTCAACCCTTAGTAGTTCTCATCAGAATTTGGTTGAGTCGAGTCCTAGTCCAACATGTCTAAAAGTCGCCGATTCTGCGCATAAAAGAATCAAGTTCAAGTTTTATGATAGCTTTCTCCAAGTTGTATAAATTATTTTAGTTTGTTGTCAAATTAAAGTTTGGTTGTTGAAATGGAATTGCATTTGGAAAATACAGTAATTTATAATTAGATAGCGAATAATTCGATTTAATCTCGTTCCAGATTCTACAGATTTGCTTAACCAAAGAACTTGGGGTATTGTGCTAGCACTAGCATCAGAGATCCAACTTTGGTACAACTTTCTACTTTCTCCTGCTATATAAATGATAAATATGAGTAATATCAAAAATGGAGCAAAAGATTCGATTCACATCTTTGGCACTCATGTATAGGTAGCATTCACTAGTACCCCCGTACATTTTTTTGAAAGACATTAGGCAAGGGCATGGAATTAAGCGTAGGCGGTGGTGTTTGCTAGCGATATTGCAAACGTGAGTGATGTGGTTTCTTCTGTAGTAAAATGCATTAACTTTTATAACATCCTATCATCTCTCGCCAAGGCTCTTTATTCGTGCCGTATATTGTTTTTCCCGGATATTTCTCATTGTCTATAAAATCTATGAAAAGGAAGACTCTTAAATAGAGAAAAGGTAAGGCTAGGAACTATATAAATTATAGTTATTTTTCGATAAAGACAACATTATTATAGTTTTATTGTAGTTTATAGATAGAAAGAGAGGGTATTATATGGTCCTAAATTGGATGAATAATGGATTAGGAGCTAGTAAAATAAGTTAATGAATAGGACAGAGGATAAATTATTCTTATGAAGGGAAAATAAGACTATAGTGAAGCCAGCAAAAGTACTATTTTCCTAATTAACAAAAAATGAACGGTGGATTGGATTCGTTCATGGTCTACTATATTCTGTGACTTTACATCAGAGAAGTCTACTCAAGCAACAAATATCAATATTTCTATCCATCCGGCGGAATATTAGCTTCCGCAAAGGTGCTACGCTTCGTTGGACTTTGTTATGCTTACCTACATCTTCCATGTTGCTGGACTCAAATGCCTGTAGGTAAGAAAGGAAAGGTAAGGGAAATCAGTTCGTAATGGTTTCTAATTTCGTTTATGAGATAGTTGAAGAGCAGTGTCTCTTTTGCTTCTATTAAAAGGACATTTTATGAATTTGCCTGCTTTCCGAGCCTCCGGTTCTCTAATTCATTTTCAATTTCCTGGCATTTCCAATTTATTTTCTCCTACTCTTTCAGCAATTATTTTCATATATTTGTAAAGCCCTATTAAAATGTCCTGCGTCATCGCATTTATGAAACGGAAACTCACACTTAAGGCGGGATATATACATTAAAGATGTTTTCGGATTTGCTGGATTTCTCCAGAAACAAATGTTTGTAAATATAGTACAAGCTACAGACTTGGCTTGCTCTTATTCATGAGAAAATGTCAACAGTCACTTGAGTTGATTGACAGTGTGTACTTTACAAAGTTTTTATAATATCTTATTAGAAACAAATTCTATATTATTACATCTTTAACTTAGAAATGTATGTATTTTTTAAATATGTTTTTGGGTAAGAAAAAAATAATGAGAGTATGTTTTCCTCTACATTGATTAAGGTGTCTTTTTGAGCTCCATCCTTTTTACTATATAGATATTCATCCTCTTAAGAAGTTTTTTGAAGATTTTTTAGTCTAGCGGAAAGCAACACGACGATAGCTTATTATGTTCCAGAAGTATATTCAACAACCTGTATGTCACGTACTTGTTAACCTTCCGTGAGTCTTAAAAAGTCTATTGTGTAACTTGCGCTTGTAAAAAACGTGCTGCGAACACCACCCTATTAATAAATAATGTACCCTCGCCATTTGTTACGGCTGTATAGAAAATTATTTCATTTTGTAGCACCTGCTGCTCCTTTTCTTATCCCGGGTTGGATTTAACTACACTTACATGTAATGATGTAATGCATTATTGCAGATTGCAGATTGAAGGCTGACTTATGAAGAGACTAATAGGATACAAGATTTTTGCATATAACCTTCTATTTCGTAATACAATGAAAGACTTACAAAGAAAGAACTAAACATGTGAATCTGATTTGGAGTCTTCGTCCCTTTTCATTTATTCCCAAAAGATTTTGAGTACGTGTGTACTTATGTGTGTCATGTATCACTTTTGAGGCTTCATACATACATTGTTTTTAGTTATTTTTTAGTTATACTTATATATAAAGATTGACAACAATAATATAAGGTGGATTTATAGGTTCATGGAAGATTATTTGGGAGAACACTTACGTTAATGTATTGATCAATACTTGAAAACCTTCTCAAGCTGGTATAAATATTTGTTTCGGCACTTTCACTAAGAGACTTTCACTACGGAGAAGTGCAAATAACAAGGCAAGATTTAAAGGAAAATATGTCTTTAAGTTTTCGAGTCGAGTCATAAGTCTTAACAAACTGTTCAGACAAATAAGTACAAATGAGGTATAATCTAATCTGGAAAATAAAGTTTTGCAAGATGCCTAGACTAAATACACAGCTGAGGATTTTTTCTCTCACTCTCTCGCGTTTACACTCCTTGTGTCATGTTTTTGTTGTTGTCGTACGGAGAGCTAACTCACTCACAACACAATCTTACCATTTCAGGAGGATGAACAAGTGTCTCTCAAACTTTCTCCCTGGATCCGTCCACCAACAAACACATAAATGTATGGGAGGATTTGCACACTGGTCCTGATGGTGAGTGTGGTGGAGCAAGAAGTGATGTGGAAATGTAATGTGGAGTATATATGAGGAAAAAACGGAAGGAAGAATAAAGAGCGACAAGAGAAAGCAAAAGGGAAAAACAAGTCCACTGTAGTTCTCAACTTCTCTGTTTTACCTTTCAGTACGTTTTCCAGAGAGCTAAAGCCAGAGCAAAGCAGAAACTGTGAGCAGCATGCTGGCTGCTTTTAAAAAATCTTTTTTTTCGGTCCAGTGATATGTATCACTAAAAACCTATAGGTGATGTGATGTGTGCTCCAAGTAATGTATTAATACTATTGGTATTAAAACCCCACTATAGAAAAACTTTCTCCTGTAAGTCAACTTTTGCGAACAAAAAGCTTCGTATTTTTTTCCTTAGAAGAAGGAGAAAAGACAAGATCTAAACTATGACTCTGTCTTTGCGTTGTTGTTCAAAGTAGCACTAGCTCGGCTACCACAACCGCTACAACTTTTATCTTATGAGTACATCTCTCTCGTGCGAACCGAGTGAAGATAATGCTAGGAAAGGTGTAAGACACAGAGGAAATGTTGATACATGAAAAAGGACGAAAAAATGAGTTGGCTTCAGCTCAGTTCTGTAGGAAATAGTGAGAGAAGAGAGAGAGAGAGAGCATTTTTATTGTGTGAAAAAAGGAGTCAAGTAATGGGAAATGGGAATAGCGATGCCCTCATATTATATATGTTCTGAACATTTTGCGAAGAGGAAGACCGCGTTCTCAACGGCGGTGATGGTGGTGTGGTAATGATGATGATGGAAGTAAAGTCGCATCTAACAAATGCCAGTTTTTTTTAGAAAAAAAGATACGCAAAAAGAAAGTGTTTGACTAGGAGAAAGTTCTTATAGTATATATGTTCTTGTAATAATAACAATAATAATAATAACGGTGAAAAATGGATGTGGGCAAAAAGAGGTAGCATATAGAGCACATAAAACTATCGATCCTGGACCCTGTTCTGAAACCTCAACTTGGCAAAGATTCTCAATTTATATGACTTTCATCTGTCCTGCCTGCTCATACTGCGTGCCTTCTTCCTTCCTGGTTGGATGCTGTGCGAGCGAAAATGGTCTTTCGCAATTGCTTCATTTTTTTTCTACCCTGAAAACACACCATTTTATGATGTGTTTTTATGCCTAAATAGGAGCAGCGTTGGTGTAGCCTTCGTGACACCCTTGTTAAAATGTGAATTACAAGACTGCTTCCTGTTTTTCTTTGCGCTTCAATTTTCACTTTCACCTATGTAGGTTTTGCTCTTTTTCTGTGCTTATTACTGACTCAACCTATTTCTTCGCTGGTCTTCATGCATACAGCCAAAGCACGATGCTCATCATCTCTGAACCAAAGCCTCTGGATTTTTGGGCAAGCATCTCCAACATTGTTTCGTGTCATGTTATAGTCATGATTGTTGTAATTTATTAAATGTAAGAGCAAAACCAGGTTGTGACCTAATACTTAAGAATGTCTACTTTTTGTAGGGATGTGTTTTAGTTGATTAGCACTCTGTCCCCAGGTTATATCTATGTTTAATAGTACTTTCTTCGTTTCCTCATCCGTTTCGTAACTTGGGGCCTAGCTTAATTTGCTGTAAAAGGAAAGGACTGAAAAAGAGCCAAGCGACTACCTACTTTTATCGGTCACATTCCCTAAGTAATGAGTTTTAAGAAGATGCTCGTGGCTAGGAAGGAAGAGAATCTTGAGGATTTTAGCGAATTTACTTTCTCCGTCGCTGCTGCAACCACGAGCGCTATTAGGGTTTCTAAGAGGTTATTAGCTTTCAAGGAAGATAGAAATTACTTAGCATTTAAATTTTTATTATCTCAAGTTCCTGCGGAAGTTTTCATAAATGAGTATTATAAGCACTCCATTATATCCATAAATAATAACCTTATCTTAACTGGTATGCCACCTTAAAAAATATAAAAAAATTTGGGGTATTCTGAGCCGTACACCAAGTTCACAAATACAAAACTTTTTGTGTTAGAAATATAAATTAATAAATTTAGGCAACTAGATCAACAAAATGCCAATCCCACATAAATCTTGGAGAGATTTTATTAGAAAATAACACCCGAAGTAACAAGTACAGTCCAAAACTTTATTAGTGCGCTAAGGTCTTAATAAAAGTATTAAAACTACGTGAGTGTATCTTCACTCCTGATATATTCTCCAATATCTGCTTGATGAAAACAAACTATTGCTCCAGGATCCGCATGTCTACATTCTGAGGTGGACTTGGCGGCGGTACCGAACCCCTAAATAACATCATTTAATGACTAATTTTAGTATTTCAAATGGAAACGGAAAAGAATACTAGAAAACGAATAGGATCTTACCAAGGGAATGTCATTCATTGAGTACACAACAACCCCGCTATACCTCTGAGTACTTTCTGATATCCTTCCAAGTCCTGATTTCATTACGTGGTGTCCATACAAGAACTGCTGCTCCGCTGAAGGTTTAAGCCACATTTTTGCCTAGACACAAACGGAAGAATTTAGTTTCACCTGGTTGTGCCTACCTCTAGCGAATTTACTATTGAAAATTATTTTACAATTGAGGATTAAAAATTCCTACTTACTTGGGCATACGGAGCAAGGTAATCTAAGGAAGTGATGTGAAGGCGAAACTTTTTAGTTTTTGTAAATTTTCCCATACAGGTACCCAAACAGACTAGGTTATCCCTCGAAACGTTTCCAGCCTTCTTCATTATTTCTTCAGATACATAGTACACCCGCTCCCTATGCAACCTAAAGCAGTACTGGCCATCCGGTCGGTCAATCAAGATTTTAATGTTTTCTCCGATACTGAAAAAAATATACTAAATGGTTAAAAGAGCAACCTAAATTACTTACTTCAAATCATAAATCCAGTCAACATAAATATTCTCAATTCTCACGTATGAAACTAATTGACTCACTATTTTGCAAGCTTCTCGAAAAACAG